>JAFBJT010108159.1:28930-38779 GCA_016785325.1 Chascanopsetta lugubris | reverse complement strand
CTCTCCCTGCCGAACATGCAGGAGAACCTGTGGTCGACTTCAGTTGTCGTAGCAACTCAAAAGATGCCGATTGTGTCCATTCGGGGCTACTGTACATTAATAGCCAAATTTAAGAGTGACGGGAGAAAATAGAACATTTAGGTGATTTTAAATTCACCAAAAATGTCAGTTTGTCATTGTTTTGTAATTAAAGTAAATAAGTTCTAGTGACAAAAAAAGTACCAAAATCTTACACACTGCACCTTTAAAAAATCAATTCAAACGCAGGGACGCTCCGGTGCCAATGGCAGGCCACACCACAGAGGGACTCTTTAATCTTTTCCCTTTTTAATGGAACACAGAATGCATACAACTCAATGCACATGCCCTCCACTAACAGTGCAAAACAGAGAGAGAGAGAGAGAGAGAGAGGGAGAGAGAGAGAGAGAGGGAGAGAGAGAGAGAGAGAGAGAGGACATGAGGGAAGAGTCACAGCGTAAATGGCATTGAGATGTTCTGGAGGTACAAAGGATCCATTAACACAAATAGGTCAGTTTGAAGCGTTGACTGCATGTAAAGAGTTGGGTAAAGAGTTTTGATGCTCTGGCATTTGATTGGTGCGCAGCAGCAGCAGCAGCAGCAGCAGCAGCAGCAGCAGCGCCGGCGGTGGCGGCGCCCGCGGACGCTGTGATGTGCAGCTCTGAGGCTCATGCTTATATTCACCACCTCGCTTCTTGTTGAACAACTGGGAGCAGCCTGAGGGTAGATTAGATCTTGTTGACTCTGTGCATGCAGGAGTGTGTGTGTGTGTGTGTGTGTGTGTGTGTGTGTGTGTGTGTGTGTGTGTGTGTGTGTGTGTCACTTCTTTAACCTTTAAAGCTGTTTTGATGCTCTGTTCTCGTCTAACAAGGGATGAGCAGGACAAACAGGCAACGTCAGCTTCTCCTTCCTCTCCGGCCACAACAGAGATTCTCTCCTCCGTCGTTCTGCAGCCACACTCTAATCTTTGTGAAATGATGGAAAAGGACATTTCAGTTCACCAAAATATTTTTTTTTTTTTTTTTTTAAATGGAAAAAAAATTTCTTACTCTTACAAAAATCTACAAATAAGACAAGGGCATAGTTTTACAAAGAAATGCGTCTCTTGCTTTTGAAATATTTGCCTCTGCTTCACCTACAAAGCTTTTTTCATTTGCAGAATTCCATGTTACAATTGATGGGACTTTACCTCCCATACCATCCATTATCTATGCTGCTTATGTTTTGTGGGTCATGGGGGTGGGGGGGGGCGTGGGGGGCGACAGGTGTGATGGGGGGGGGGGCCTTCAATTTTAGCTAACTCAAAGAGAGAGAGGAAATCTCATGACTGAGCACATGACAAACAAAACACAGGAATAATGTAAAACAGAACAAAAAATATTGAACAGGATTATTTGGTTGTGACGTATCATTTTATTTTAATCATTATTTTATCTTGTGTTTGATTTCATCTTATTGCATCATTTTGTTTTACCCTTTATTTCATTGTATTCCATATGATTGTATTATTTTATTTAATCTATTATTTCTATTTTCTTCTATTGTATTACTGTATTTTATTTTTTCTTGTTTTTGTTCATTTCTTTTTTGTATTTAATCTTATTTCATTCTAATTCCATTTGTTTTTCCTTCCATCTTTTGTTTTTCTCTTATTCAGAAGAGGGTGCTCTCCTGCTTGATTGCTGCTGCTTTATCAAATCAATTCCCACCTGAGATTAATAAAGCGTCTCTATTCTACTCTATAAAAACAAAGTGGCTGGTGTGAAATAATGAATGACTGTTCCTAATGGGAGGGACACAAAATCAAATTTAATACTTCAAATGTGTCGGGATGAAAATGAAGAAGTACCGTAGAACGAGTGATGAAGATACTCATCGATAAAAACAACAGGGTTTCAGAACTTCTGGAGATGAATGAGGACAGACGCTGGTGACACATAACACTCCACAGAGAGAGAGAGAGAGCGAGAGAGAGAGACAGAGAGAGAGCGAGAGAGGCTGCCCATCCATCACCAGCGTCACAAAATGAAGGACTGCTCTCTGCAGACTCTGGGGGTCGATACACCGCAGCGGCAGCTTTTGATTTGTTTTAATGGTTGAAATAAGTTCACACACTCCACTACGATGAAAAGTTCTTTTTCCTGTATCTCTCCATAGTGACTCACCATCTCTTCTCGCAAATGGTTGAAATGTTTGAATGTTGAACTCCGGAGTCAAATACAAAATTTATTTTTTTTTTTTTATTTTTTTAAATCCGCACTCGCTAGAAAGGGCAGATGTCGTCGGCGGAGAATTCAGCATTTTTTTTTTTTTTTCAAAGCAGCTTTGGTGGCGGCCATCGACTGTGAAGCTCCAAGGACACTCACGAAGCGCTTTGGGGGATTAAAAGAGAAGCGCAAGGATGACTTCATTACACAGGAACTTTGCGTGGCACCTTGGAATGGCATTTCCTTTCAAGTGGAGAACAAAGGCCTCATCAGAGGACGGAGTGGGTGCGCGTGGGTGACATTCACTGCTGATCGGTGAAGAGGAAGCGTTTAGAGTCGGATCAGAGAGGAAGTCACGTTACCTGAAGCAGATCTGATCCGCTCGTATTCACGTCGATTGTTTTAACGACGGCTCTTGATCATTTTGACAGCCCTGAATTTGCTGCAGCTCCTCTTTTCAGCCTCCGTCTCAAAGCACTAGCTTTTTTTCCCACTGAGGGCCACATACGGGAAAATACACCAAGGTCTGGGCCGCGATTAAAGTCAACGAAATAAATCAAATGTCAGTCAAATATGCTCGATGATTAAATATGCTGACACCAAAAATAGACACCATTAAAGGTGCAGTGTGTACGATTTCTGTCATTTTTGTCACTTGTAAAAAAGATTATAAATACATATAAAACAATTACATACTGACCTTTTCATGCATTTAGTTTGATCTTTTATCCATTACAGCCCATTAATATATATTTACATGAGGAGGGGATCCTCTCTACGGGGGCCGCCATGTTTTTACAGTAGCCCAGAGTGGACGTACAAAACATCTTTTGAGTTTTAATAACAACTGAAGTCGACCACAGGTTCTCCTGCATGTTCAGAAGGTCGAGGGTGAGGTGATGGACACAACTTCACCTCAAGTTGACGCCAAATCTTACACACTGCACCTTTAAATAAATTGAGCTCAGACTGACTCCTTGTCCTGGCTGAGGCCATGATGACACCTTATGACCTCAGAACATCCAGGGAGTGTCAGCTAGCATACTCATGAGGTGTTTCGGCTCTTTGTCATCTAGCGACAGAACTAAGAAATCACATCGACTCATGCGCAGATTTCACGTGGGCCACGTTCCATTATATTTCCGAATCAAAGATGGTTTCGCGGGCAGCAGTTGGCCCGCGGGCCGGGGTTTGGACACCTCTGTCTTAGAGGGACATGAGCTGCCTTTACTTGACTTCATATTAAGATCTATTACATCCACGCAGACTGAAATAACAGATCTAAAAAGGTGTAGTGCATAGAATTTAGGGACCTCTGGTGGTGAGGCTGCTTCACCCTTCCCTTCCAAGCACAAAGAATATATGACACTATTCGACTCTCATTCAAACTCAAAAGAGCATTCGTTTATCCATTTTTCGGCTGTTGTAAATACACATTGGTGCAACATGGCGGCCTCAAGGGAGAGGACGGGCTCTGCGATAGATTTTGTATATTTAGGAAAGAAAATATCAGAGGAATCCATTTATATTCCATGTCTGTGGGTAGAAATGAAAATATCGTCACATATATGGGACCTTTAATGAACCAAAAGCGAAAACCCCCTCACACGTCTGATATCATTTTTAAATAAATCCTGCTCTTATCAGAGTCACAATCATATTGGAAAGAGAAGCCGCAGAGAGGTCAGGGAAATGAATATTAACTTCTGATTCAAACCCTGATAAGTGTTAGAGAACGCCTGTCCTTTGCTTTTGCCTTTTTTTTTTTTTTTTTCGGTGAACTGATTCTTTTTACATTTCCTCCAAATAAAGTTCAGCCTGCTTCGCTTTGGCCTCATTTAGTATTCGCACGTCTCGTGAACCTGAAAAATTGCAATATGCCGCAGTTATTATAAGGAAATCAAAAACCCGTCACTGCCTTGCGGTTTTTCATTTTCCGCTTCACACGTGGCGGCGAGTTCTCGCTCCCCCGCCGTGTGTCTGACTGCACACGTGCGCCGCCGCACACCGCGCTTCGACAGACACTGATGGCGACGTTAACCTTGTGAGGCTCCGTCCGAAACACTTTACACCACTCGTTGCATTGTGACAAAGAGCTTTATATGTTTCCCGTCAGGGACCGAGACGCGACCGGCATCAACGACCAAAATTCACATTTCCTGCTGGGGTTATGGTTCTTAAAGCGAGTGTGACTGTAGCAGCTGGATGGCTCACGACACGACCGCAATGGTCCATCCTTCTTACTGATAACCGGCATTTCAGCCCACAGCTCAATTACACCGAGGCTCTTTCCCCCCACAGAGTTCACTCTGTCACCGCTGCCTCCACCTGCCTTCAAAAGGCCTGGACTCATCAGTGCAAACATCGGTGCTGGAGCCCCCTGTGCTTTAGTTGATACGAAGAGAGGCTATAACACAGAGAGAGCGAGAGAGAGAGAGAGAGAGAGAGAGAGAGAGAGAGAGAGAGGGAGAGAGAGGGGGGCAGTCTGATGCCTGGTTGGTTTATCCTCAAGACAAACAATGGCTTTTGCGAGGGACTGGCCCACAACGTCAACGTCCGCTGCAGGAGGACAGAGAGACAAAGGACAGATTCCCGGCGGCCGATGCGGCAGATCATCTGTAGCTTTCACAGACTGGTCGTATCGGTGATCTCATCCTCATTGAAGTACTCGTTGGAGTAGGTCTCCGAGGTTTTCCTCCGGTGCTGCCCACCGGAGAAAAGCCCTCTGACCCCGCCCACGTGGTCCCTCCCGTCGGCGGCGGACCGGCGCGTCGCCCTGTCCCCCGTGTGCCTCCGAGGAGGCAGCACATCTATTTCCACCGACTCGATCCGCAAAGTTACCGACCCGGCGTCGTCGTTCACCGAGTGTCTCCTGGCGGGCGGGAGCTCCGCCCTTTGCAAGGCGGGAAACTGGCAGGGGAATAAAGAGCCGTCCCACAGGCTGGGACTGGAGCGGCACCAGTCTGAGATGCTGTGGTCGGATCCCGCCTGGCTGTCCGAGCTGTCTCGGACCCGCTGACCGAGCCCCTGGCCGCGAGCCAAGCTCAACAGCTTGGGGATGGTGACCATGGACGCCGACGCCGCGACGGCGGCGGCGGATATGCGGTGGTGCTCGGGGGCGGCCGCTTTGCTGTCCGTAATGACGGTCGGGGAGGACACGGCTGCGGCCGAGCTGGAGAAGGAGGACGTGCCGAAGAGGGCGGCGACCTTCTGGTAGTATCGCGTCCGTATGACCTTGGCCGAGCGGTACAGATCCCCGATGAAGCAGTAGCAGATGGGGTTGAGGCTGGAGTTGGTGAGGCCCAGCCACTGGGCGAAGGGCCGGGTCTGCAGCAGCCAGGAGGGCGGCCGTTGCTCGCAGTCGATCCAGAGGTCGGCCAAGTAGAGCGGCAGCCAGGAGACGGCGAACAGCAGCACCAGGCACACCACCATCTTGGCGATCTTCTGCCGCGTCTTGAGGCGCGAGGCGTGCAGCGCCTGGCTGCGGGGGTCCAGGTCGGCAAACGTGGACTTCTTCCCTCCCCACAGCCGCCGGCCCGTCAGGAAGCCGATGGTGAGGTTAAAGGTCACCGGCAGGCAGTAGAGCATCATGAAGAGAAGGACGTTGTATCTGGAGAAGAAAAAAAAAAAAAGAATCCACAATGAGACGATGACATAAAACACACCCATTCAATTTGAATTCACTTAAAGCTATATTATGCAGAATTTTCAGAAAAGTAGTCCAATCATCACAAATGAGGGGTGACGCCAGCTGACTGAGGGCCACATACACAAAACATACACATTCACGGACATTATTGATCATTAATTATGCGTACATTTAGAAAAACTCTCCATTAAAAGGTTCAGTTCAGACTGTCTGACCAAAAAAAATCTAATATTTTTAAATGTACAATTTTAATAAAACATGGGAAAATGAACAACTCCTGTCTTTATGTGTTCAATCATGAGTGCGGGTCGGGCACAGATTTTTGAGGGTCCTGGTTGACAATCGGGCCCCTGCAGACCTGTCCACAGTGAGACGGTACAGATCCACCTTGTATGAAAACCAAGAAGTACAAGTACATGCTCAAAATTCATGTGTGGGCCACATTCCATTATATTTTATGAATTTGCTCAAGGCCAATAAAAAATATTGGATCACGGGCTGTGGTCTCTGCTGGTATTTCCTCTTTTGTTGTTGTGTACAGGACTGATCTGGTACTAGTTGTTAGCCTGATTAGCTTTCCCGTACAAGCGTTTCTGCAACAACAACAACAACAATACAACTCCTACTTACTAGACATTTACACTAACTTGTGTAATATATCATTTCAATGAGAGGGGAAACAGTAGAAATCACAAATGGCTGGAGACCCTCTCTCGCCTGGTGAGTCAACGATTTCTTTATTAGGCTACACTTAAGATTAATGATTGCTGTGCAGCGGTGGGGCCACAGAGGGCCCCTTTGACACTCTGTTTAATTTGCACTTGTTTCCATCTACACACGCAACTGTCTTTGAATTCTTACGGGAGCTGAGAGCGAGGGTCTCGGGGGATAACACCTTTCCCGACACCACTCGCGGATAATCACGCACAATGAAGCCCCACGGAACAACGGTGAGAAGATAAATGCGCTGAGTGTACACAATGGCAGACTGAAAAGTCGTGATTATGAAAAACAAGACAAAGCGAGGGGAAGGAAAGCACTCAGTTACGAAACCAGGGGAGACAATAGTCCTCAATTTGACAGACTGAGGTCTTTGACGGCGGCGTTCGAAAACCCTCGCCGGTTTGAAGGGCAGGTTAATTCCCGTGCGAGCGCCGAGGCACGGCGTCAGACTGCGAGCGGTGGCCGAGACAAGTCGCTGATTGATACCACGATGGCTTTTTCGTCACCTCGCATCAGGTGACGTGAATGCCAGCCGACAGCCAACCTGCAGATAAGATCTCCACCAGCGTGACAGGAAGTAGATCGACAGAGCCAGCCTCCACGTGAATATGTGAGGGAATCGTAGACTGTATATGAAGATGGACCGAGCGTCCGTGACATCACCCGCTGGTTTCAGCCCAGTGGTTTTGTGGCAAATGGTGGGCGGGTCCCTTGTCGCCGTTCATTCAAAAAAACGGGCAAAGAGGCGGAACACACGCGGAGCTGCGGGTCGGCTCGTGGTGCCGTCACTTCATCCGCGGTACGTGCCGGGTCGGCGTTGGTGTCGGTCGAGACACCGCGCCCGTAATTGTGCGGAATTTCAAACGTCGATCAAATAAACACAAGCAAGTTAGAAAAAAAAAAAAATGACCCCTGTAAAGTTGTCACAGGAAAACATGTGACTGGTGGAGACCAAAACCGAAGTTTGTCCCAGGCTTTAAACATGTTTCATTGACCTCTAAAGTTGATCATTTTAACGTGAGTCTGTGGGGATTTGCTCCCATTTGGTGCCGGCCCCCAGCGGAGACCCTGTGAACTGCAAGTGTTTTCACTTCCTGTTGTGCTTCATCAGTCTGCACTGGAGGTTGCCCCTCCACGTGAATGCGAAAGCAATGAAATGCTAATGTCCTGGCAAACAGTGGGAGTGATCCGCGCTGTGGTGTCGGTCCAAATTAGTTATCAAGTGGAAGAGTCATCCGGAGAGGGGACGACACTTTGAAAGGTTGAAAACGCGGCTCGCCCTCCTTCTCTCTCTCTCTCTCTCTCCCGTCCCACTCGACGAGCTCCATCCTTCACTCTGAGCAGATTCTTGGATGACATCAGGACCACGAGTGCTGGATGTTCACACTCGAACGCGGCTGAAGAGCTTTAAAAGCCTACTCTCTGCTTCATGAGGCAGAAACCAGGAGAGTGATCATCACGTCCTTCTCTTGTTTATGTTACATACAGTCTCGGCCGATAGCAACAGGCTGCAGACACGCACATGGACACATTCATCAAAGGACTGTTTTGACAGTGTGGGCCAGAGCAAAGGGCATAAGACTGGTCTCTGGTCTCAACCATCTTGTACTGTCCGGACAGATGGTAAGATACAGACAAGGAAGTTAAAGGATCCATATGTAACTTTAAAATGATAATATTAGATATTTTTTGTTTCAGATGGATGGATGGATAGATGGACAGACAGATTCATCTTTATTAATCCATTGGGCAGATTCCCTCGGGAATCCCACAACACGTGAACATGCACTGTCTAACTATTGCTCAGAGCTGAGTGGAGGAGACGGCGTGGGGAGGACAGCTCCGCTGACTTTGAAAACAGCGTCCGGGACGCGACAACTTCAGGCTGTTGTCTCAGTGTGCGCCTCTACAGGTGTCCCAATCGTTTTGCTTTTCGTTAAAGGTTCCACTAATGTTCCTTTGATGTGTGGAAATGCTAATAATCAATCAAAAACATTGTTCTTTATTTTTTGTTTACCGCTAGTTCTTTCGTTAAAGGTGGATTTCATCATTTTAACCAAGCAATCAAGAACAAGCTACACTCATGCGAAAGGTGCGCTCTTACAACATGCGAATGTGGACTGCCAACACGGAGTGGAGGAGACAGCGTGGGGAGGACAGCTCTGTTGACGTTGAATACGTCGTCCGTAACTAGCTAACTTCTGGCTAACTTTAGCAGCGTACACCTGCCACGTACACCAGGTGCAACTGTCATTTAGTTTTTCTGTAAATGACCGGTCGTTTTTGTTTTGCACCTTTAAGTTGAACGCCATTAAATCAAATTCTTGTGATGTTTTCATGTCGTTTGACGCTGCCAATTTCTTAATAAATTGCAAAGGATTCTGGGATATGTCGGGGCTACAATGATGGCTACATTTGGAGAGACCCCGGTTGCCAATTGGTGGAACTGCCTCAGTAGGGGCAGTCTCTGAATTGGGACACGTGCCGTTGAGGCGGCGTCAGTCAACGAGTGCATTCCCTGAATTGGGACGCGGCAAAAAACGTTCAGAGGACTTACCCTTGTTTCAGGCGATGCTGAGGCCACTCCTCCTGACACACCAAGATGGCGATCGGCGCGGAGTGGAGGAGACAGCGTGGGGAGGACAGCTCTGTTGACGTTGAATACGTCGTCCGTAACTAGCTAACTTCTGGCTAACTTTAGCAGCGTACACCTGCCACGTACACCAGGTGCACCTGTCATTTAGTTTTTCTGTAAATGACCGGTCGTTTTTGTTTTGCACCTTTAAGTTGAACGCCATTAAATTAAATTCTTGTGATGTTTTCATGTCGTTTGACGCTGCCAATTTCTTAATAAATTGCAAAGGATTCTGGGATACGTCGGGGCTACAATGATGGCTACATTTGGAGAGACCCCGGTTGCCAATTGGTGGAACTGCCTCAGTAGGGGCAGTCTCTGAATTGGGACACGTGCAGTTGAGGCGGCGTCAGTCAACGAGTGCATTCCCTGAATTGGGACGCGGCAAAAAAACCTCAAAAAACGTTCAGAGGACTTACCCTTGTTTCAGGCGATGCTGAGGCCACTCCTCCTGACACACCAAGATGGCGAAGGTCCCAAAGCTGATCTCCCGCCGCCGGTTCATCACGGCGATGGGCGCGCACATGACGGAGGACACCACCCACACCACCGCCACGGTGGCCAGGATACGGCGGCGGGTGAACATGGAGCGAGCCCTCAGCGGCGACTGCACGCTG
>JAFBJT010108159.1:0-23902 GCA_016785325.1 Chascanopsetta lugubris | reverse complement strand
GGGTAGACAGACTGCACCGAGGGGTTATGTAACCGGAATGTGGGATGATGCCACAGCAGCACACACGCAACATTACACGACGAGCTACTAAGAATTATGTTCGGGATCATCAACCACATCGGTATATCACGATAAAGCCTTCGATAGTAACTGTGATATCATCTAATGACAGCAGAATAGTGTGGCCTGCAGAGGGGGGATTCCAGCATTAACAAGGAACACTACTGCCCCTGGTGGACATTAAACATTGGATTACAAACCATTAAGTGAGCACATGCATCATTTGATTAAATCGAGACAGCAGGAACAGACGGTCAAAAGAAAAGATTAATCCCTTGAAAAAAAGCAAGGGACATTTTATAATCGTTAACAAATAGAATTTAAAGTAGGAATCCGATTGAAAGCAGGACCTCGGACAAATGTCTTCATTTAACCGCCTAAAATGTGTCCATACATCTTTGCGACTGTAAAAATAGAAAAAATGTGGAAGAAATTACATTGAATTCCATTATTTTTCACAATTCAGAGTGAATGTCTGGAGTGTAAGATTTAGCTGAAATGACAATTTCTAGTTTTCAAAGATAATGTGAATCTTTCTATCTGCGCATAAAATCCCTTGCAGAAATGGTTGTCTTTGATCACGACCCCTTGGCGGTAGATTGATTTGAGGAGCAGGTTTTTCCAGCTCGGCTGCTGTTGCAGAACGAGACGAAGCTGAGACGGTGACGAGGAAACAGCGACATCCCAACGTCTCGGTCCACGACTGCTCTGGCGCTGGGTCCTGAAGGTGAGCGAGCTGTGATGAGCCTGGAGATCAAAGAGACTCAGACAAAGATGAACTTAAACATGGAATCATTCACATTTATAATCTTTATATTGTTATTGTACATTCATTGTAACATCTATTGCATATAGATGTCTGTCCGTCCCGGGATATGCGATTTATAAATGTTTTTACGGTAGTTTGTCGTAGCTATTGTAAAAATACAAGCAAATGTTAATGGTGTATGTTTATGTCCCACGTGGGCATGAAGTTTCAAATGTTGAAACTTTTGAAATTCTGTTGATTTCCAGCATTGCAAAAGAAACATGTAATTCATTTACAATACGTCCCGGTGAAAACGGTATAAAAAGAAATCCGTCTGTATTTATAGAGCTTTTCTGATCTGAAGCTGATCCAAGATCGAACCATCACAGATTCACCATTTATCCGTCAGCTGCGCATCTCGGTGCAGCCCCTTTGTCTGACTCACACACAGCAGGTACAGTCAGAGGTGGTAAAGGTTCAGTATCTGGCAGAGGGACACTGGTGCGCTGAAGGGGGAAGTCTTGGGTCAAAGCTCTGACCTTTGACCCATTGTTCCTCCTTAGCCACCGCCCCAAAGCAGAGAATAGAGAAATAGACGGCAGAGTCTCTGCTGATGTGGGCTGCAGTCCTTTATTGGGCTTTAGAAAAAGGAAAGTGACTGAGGTGCAGGTTAGGAAGTCGCGTTGCCTATATTGTCTCGTCTCATAACAAGTTCAAGTGAGTGGATAATACAGACTGACAATGTCCTTAAGCAGTTAGTGAGAATGTGAATTGACAACATGAAGTGAAGACATGAGACAAGGTTGATTTCTTACTGTCGAGTTAAATTGAGAAAACCTTTCCTTATACAGATGCGTGTGAAGTTAAGTCATTCATCTTGAGATAATCTGAATGTAGTCGTAATCCTCAAGGGTAAAAAAAGGCAAACATTTTTCAGATCAAACGTTTTCTTGGCGGGCTTTTAGTGAGACTAGAAGAATGTCCTGCAGGAGAAGAGAAAAGAATTCATTAGAATCAGCTTCACCTGAGGAAAGAAATGACTTAGACAAATCAGCTACCATCTTTAACTGGAATTCTGGGTAATGTATGTAAACATTTTTTCATGTCTTTAACCATTTGCTTTAGTCACTGCACATTAAGCACAACAGACCAACACACATGCATCTTACAGACAAAGATATAAAGGATGATCATGGTTCTATTTGAATGTGAGGGATCGTCTTTTATCCTCTTTCTTTAAAAATAAATCTACATTGAGAGAAAAAAAATTATACTGTTTTAAATATGCGCAAATCGACTTTTTAGGAATAAATATCTACTAATGTAGTGTTAGTGCGACTATATTGTAAAAAAAACACTGAATCATTCAAATATAACGATTAAAAAGGTTTTACAATTATACTCTCATGCAAATATGCATTTTTTATATATATATATATCATATATTTTGCACAAATTATCTAACAGCAATACATTATGTTCTAAAGGTAAAAATATTTGTAAATATTTGTAATTGGATATTTAACAAAATCAAAGCAATTACTTTTTTTTAGCATAAATTATAGAAAACAACTCTTTGTATGGATTGAAATGTGCAAATCTGTCTCATTTCTTTTAGTTCCAGCTCCACCGGTTTTTACTGGGTACGTGTCAGTTTAGTTCCTTTTTTGTAATTGAAACTGAAATCTCTCTCTCCTCTAACTCCAGGAAACATTTGTTGTCCTGAACCACAGAAGAGTCCATTCATGTCTCTGTATGTCAGAACATGTCACAGTCCCGTGGAACAACATCAATCAGAACAACTGCTGAAGGTTGGCAGAGGCCTCAGCTCTTCAGGGCGACCATGACAGGACGACAGAGAAATACCACACAGGTCGTACACACTGTCCGTGTGTGAGTGTCTATGCAGCTCACGGGGTCAGTGACTGGCAGACATGTTGGGGGGGTCACAGATCACAGTCATTGTAAATGTTTTGGTTTTAACGGGGACCTATTGTGGTTCATGCAATGCATCGTGGGCCACCGGCACCACTGTTGTAGTTTGTTGTCACAGCTGAGTTGGACACGGTGCTGCAGAGACAGAGGAACAACACGGGGATAAATGGACCCTACAAAACAAAGAGGCGCTGGACCGAACCGGGACGAGACCCCTTAAATGGGCACAATAGGTCCCCTTTAATAACATGTTGTGGACCACATGCTGGAGTATGAAACAACACACCCTGAGGTGATTTCAAAGAGGGGAAAAAGAAAACCTGCACACCGAGGACATTCACCCTCTCACCATCTTCTCAGAGACAGTCGAGCCTCATCGGTGACAAATTAAAATGGGAGTTTGACATCAGCTCTGATACCCCAATACCAAATTCATCTGGTTGACAAGGAGACTGTCACATGTGCTCATGAACCCAAAAAAGGTGGTAAACAAAAACAAATGTCATGCCAAACTTCCTCAGAGGAGTGAGGAAGAAGAGGTTTGAGGACGGAGTGGATTACCAGGACGAGGGCGAGCTAGTGCTGAAGCAGGTAGCCATGCCTGTACAGAGTCGCACTGCCTTCAAACACCTTTCTGTTCACAGTGGGACTGACTGATGCTGACTTAGGGCTGCATACGTGCACACACATACATTGGATTTGAATGAAAACAAAGATGAGTGAATTTATATTCAGACTAAAGAGAATTAAGAGGAATTCTTACACTTCGTCCTCATAGTCTTTTGGAGGGGAAACGGCGATGACGACATCGATCCAGTCCTGAGGGCAAGGGAAAAGAATGATGAGCTTTCACGATGGAGGACGAGAGAGCACAAAAACACATTCTTAGGTTATTAGGCTCAATCTATGCAGGGACTCTTGTTTTTAATGATCACTTAAGGCAATTTAAAGGTGCAGTGTGTACAATTTGATGACCTCTAGAGGTGAAGTTGCATGTTGTATCCATCACTTCACCTTTACCCCTCTGGGCATGGAGGAGAACCTGCTAGACTGCAGTTGTCATTAAAACTCAAAAGAAGTTGAGTGTGTCCTCTCTGGGCTCCTGTAAAGGATGAGCTTCTGCGCATTTATGTGTCCTCAACCCTTCCGGGTAAACTGTGGGCCACTGTCTTCTGGGGTCCACTCCAGCTGGTGAAGGTGGGCATATACTCTCGTGCTGATGCTGGGGCCACAGGGGGAACTGTGGCTGCTGTTGGGTAGGCAATGGGTGGGATGGGCAACGGGAGGATTGGGGTTATTGGTCTCGATGGCTTGGGACTCGAGTAGAGTGGCGTCGGCGCTAGGGTCCAATCTCTATCTTGGTTGAAAGAGACAGCTCATCTTTGATCAGCGACCCTCATCTTGGAGCAGATCTTGTTATGTTATGTTGCCTATGATAAGTTGCCTGGGATGTGCTCCGAGGCGCCGTGTGGACTTTCATACAATGATCAACACCACACCTTGTGGTAACATATTTTTCTTTTTATCATGGGGCATGGCACTTCACTGTAGTTCAATCTGAGTCATACCCCTCCACTATTCCAGGCACGAGCCAGAGAGTTCTGTCCCTCAGTCAATGTGGCATCGATCAGGATTTTCCCATTCACAGCCATGAGTTCGTCTCCCGGTACAATGCCCCCTGCAAATAAACACATCCGACTTAACTGCAAAACATGTGTAGACACACAGGCACATACAGAGAACATGCCAGCTCTCGATGCAGACAGAAATACTGTTTGCATGAGGAGGCACTGAAACGCTCGAGTCTCTACAGACCCGTGTAAACATGTTGTCGTCTGCAGGGACAGAGCGGCAGTGAGGCAACATATCCAAACTATGCACAGAGACAATCACTCCTGATACCCATCCCACAACCTTCACGTCCATCACCATGGCGATGTGATGACGGGTTTACAATGAATCATAAATATGAACATGCACGGTTTACACATAAGATACATAATCATTTACGTTTGGCTCGCTGAGGTTGGCTTTGCAAAGAGAAATGTTATCATATTAAATGCTTTTGACATTGTCTAATTGGAATAATACGCACTTTCCCGTTAATCAGTGCATGTGTTTACTCTTAAGTCTGGTTTTATGCAGTAGAATGGATTTCAGCTTCACCTGAGGTAAAACAAAAAGTACTAAAAACCTTACTGACCATGCTTATCTGCTGCTCCACCCTCGTAGACAGCAGACACCACCAACTTCCCCAGAGGACAATCTGCTCCACCCTCCAGAGCCAGATCAAGCTGTCCATTCTTCAGAAGAACAAGAATGTCAACAGCTTCTCCAGTAACATTTCATACAATACCCTCAAAATGAGAGGGAAGACTTTCATACAAAATGAATTCATGGTTGCAACCTTTTTGATTCTCAGCAATCTCACTTCTCGTCCAGCAATCTGGTCTGAGGAGAACTATTCAAACAGAACAGAGGGTTTGGGAAATGAAAGGGAAAAAGCACTTCCAGTTATAGAGTCGGCAGGAAAATGGCAAACGAGACTAAGGAGCTGAATATTGACAGTTTCTGCTTTGATGTAGTGTGGTAACAAGATTAGACATACGATACCATTGAGTGGGGATCAAAACCATCTTCATATTTCTGAAATCCCTGAAAGAAAATCAACACCCAATTCAGGAAAACGGATCAATATATCAATGAAGAGACGAGCAAACATTAATAACGGTGAAACTGTGCCGTGTGAACACGTCGACTGAACAAATGGGCGTCAGATTTTCTTTGGCAACCAACGTCGTGTTAAGGTTTTAGTTCTGCAGTGAATAAATAGAAACCACACAGAGTCCGTTTCAAGACGTCACGCCTTCATCCACTAACAGAGGAACACACACACACACACCAATGATCCTCCCAAATCATTCTGGAGAGGATGAGGGCAATCTAACTGAAGAGTGAAACAGGGAAAAGCATAGAGAAAAAGGACATCAGGTTTTTCTGTAATAACCTGCTCATCAACACAAATGGATGAATGTGATGAGATGATCTGTCACAGTCACTCCACCATCATTAGAGGCTTTGTGAGGTTGGATCTCGATCTAAAAACCTGCCAGCCATCCTGACTGATCCAGATCACAAGCCACCACTTCCTCCTTCATCAACTTCAGCTCAGGATTGAAGACCAAACGTAACACAGAACATTGTCTTTGTTGACTGAAAACGAACCTCTCATCTAAGAATGTTCTCAGTACAAAGTGAAGGCAAAGAACCCTTCCGTTTCAGTCATGCTTCATATAGCAACATTTAGCCTTTACAGGGCAGTCACTGATCTATTACCATGTGGTGAACGTAAAGGTCAGATTAAATCACAGCAGGCAGCAATACATAAAAACAAATACATAATGGGCCTCCACACAAGTGTACATCAACAGGACAGCGCACCAGTGAGCATCCAATCAATGAGAAAGCAGTCATGCATGAGCTCCATGACCGGACCTAAATGCAGAGATGCAGCCGACAGGGAGCACACAATGAAAAACATAACGGGGGAGCCATGACTGGCTCAACATGGGGTGAAAAAGTGCAGAAACTGGGGTAGAATCACAGCACTCGACTGAGAGAAGGAGAGATGGTTAGAGGTGTGGTTTACTTGTCGTTTGTTGTTTGATTTAAAAGATGAATTGAAAGGGACCATCCGTTTCAGCATTTCCTGAGGCTGAAACACAAAGGTAACACACAAAATTAAAATACAAAAGTAAAGTACACGAGCATCTTCAGAGGGGAGTTGAAAGGTAAGATTCTACTGCCCTCTGGTAGAAAAGCGGAGGAAGATCCTATTGAAAAACCAAACAACTGCGGTCTCTAGGGAAGGCCTGAAAACATGACTATACTCGGGAGCAATTTTCTTGTCAATCAATACTTTCAATCTTGTGAAATATCATGTTTCAAAACAGCAGCCAACGTGAGTTTTGTGCAACAGCAGTTTGCAGGCACATGTATTCAGGTGGTTTGGTATATTGCTTTTTTACCCCCTTGTCCAGCAACAATAAAAAGGACGAGGTTTTCCAGTAAAGAGGATTACTTGGCTCACTGGTGCAAAGATAAAACATTTCTGGGGTAAAATGACCAGTTTCACTCGAGCTATTCGACAGGAGGAATAAATGGCTCAACTCTGTGATCTAATAACCACAGACTGAGTTCCTGTGCAACAGCTGGAGCGTCTGGTCCAACCCAATAGGAGTCAATAAGGAGGCAGATTGATCCAGCTCATTAGTGACACACTGTATCAGATGAGTCTGTTTAATGGCCCTGTTAACATCAACCACACTTTAAACTCAGGGGGTGGAACAAAGTGGTGAGGTGCTTTTCGTACCAGAGCATCCGAACGGACGGCAGCTCTGAGTGGATCAGGTCGGTGCATCTGTGACTGAGGCAGCATGACGGGCTTAGACATGACGGGGGCCATTTGATGCCTCTGGTTAGGGGGGCTAGGAGCTAGTTGCTATTGGAAAAGAGACCATGTTTTAAGGCAACAGCTGAGTGCAGAATTGTTTTGTCATTGTGCAACAGAAGCATCTTGTTTTCTGAGATTTTGCTCATTTACATGAAACTCGAGAGACTGTAAACCACGGCACACAACTTGCCCAGAGGCAGACTCACCAAGGGGCCGCTCGAGTTGGAAATGTGACTGACATGGGACGTATTTCTCATTACCTGAATCACAGGGGGATGAAAGAAATCCTTTAGACAACTGGCACAGACGGCACATCAAAGGAACAATAAAACCATATCCAGACTCACACATTTTCTAAGAAACTAAAAACCAGATGAACTACACAAAGTGCCCGTTTGCTAAATATAGCTTTCATTCCGACGACACCACGCCAAAAAATAATGCAGGTATAAGAAAACCACGGCTATGGGACCACCACCTCCCTCTGTGAGGTAAATGGAAAAAAAACAAAAAAACATTCCGACACTCCCACAACAAGCTAAAGCCAATCAGACATCACCGCTCTCAAATGAGGGTCTCTAACCTTTGGACTTGAGGGGTAGGACATTTCACTGGCGTTGGAGGAGTAAATCCCCCCTCTTGGGAGATAGCCCCCTGTCTCCCACTCACTCCTGTGCTCTGGTGGACTGGGAGGGTGTTGGAGATGATAGTGATGATGGTGTTGGCGGTACCCGCCATGGGTGCCCACCTGGTGTTCACTATGCTGAGGAGGTGGGGGTGGAGGTGGTGGAGGAGGAGGAGGAGGTGGTGGCGGCGGCGGAGGGGGGCGTGGGGCAGGTTGAGGGGAGGACGGAGGCCTGGGTGACTGAGAGGGAGGTGGGTAGTGAGAGGAGGGTTGGCTGGAGAGGTGGGGTGGGTGAGGGTGAGACTGTGGGGGATGTCTGCGTCCCTTATTGGTTGAGGTGGAGGGGGCAGAGGGGGGCTTTCTCGTGCCAGGTAGAGATGGCGGCCCGCGCTGAGTCACTGCTCCAGAGTGGGGAGGGGGATAGTTGGGGATGGTGGGGTTCAGCTTAGGTGAGGGTGGAGGGAGAGGTAAGGGCGGGGGAGGCTGGCTGGTGGTGGGCTGGGTGGGGGCCAGTTTCTTTAGAGGGCCCCTCAGGCTCTGATCAAGCTCGTCTAGGTTGAGGTCATCCAGGTCA
This sequence comes from Chascanopsetta lugubris, assembly GCA_016785325.1. Taxonomy (NCBI): domain Eukaryota; kingdom Metazoa; phylum Chordata; class Actinopteri; order Pleuronectiformes; family Bothidae; genus Chascanopsetta; species Chascanopsetta lugubris. Next base: position 15,507 of record JAFBJT010108159.1, on the reverse strand, counting down.
GTGGTGGCCAGATGGAGACCACCAGGGAAACGCTTCACCCGGGGCTCAGCAGCAGGAGAGCGCGGCGGAGAGAGCTGAAGTCACAGTGACATGAAAACGTTATCGGCTCATGTTGATTCTGCTTTTAGTCTGATTCACATTTCACACTTTTACATGTTTGCCCCGTGTTGTTACACGACAGGGCAAACGTCCCATGTTTGTCCTCCACTCCGCAAGATCTTTTACCAAAGAATTTATGGACCTTGATGAAAACAAGATATTTTTTGGGAGCTGATGCATAAACCTTTGAGAAGATCAAAGGTACATTTAGAAAAGTGTGAAATGAAATGTTGTGCTACAGGGAAGCACAGGGAGGAATATGAAGGTAAAGGATTTTCTAGACAGGCTAATAAAGCTGTATAGATTTTCAGGTAATTGTGATCACTATTGATGAATCAAGGCATAATGCATTTGTACGTCAAGTCAAAAAAATGATGTATGTAATGACATGAAAACAGGGTTGGACAGAGGTCTAACTCTGTACCTCTGGGGATTCGTTCTCCACACAGGAGATCTGCTCCAGCCGTGTCTGACAGAGACGCTCAACCCAGTGCTGAACCTTCTCAGACTCCTCCAGGTCTTCTCTCTCCGTCTCTGACACCTGGTGCAAAGACGAGGAGCAGCAAACCCACATGTATCCAGCTGAGTCAAAGCCCAAACTACAATCACTGCAGCACAGGTGTCTCAAATGAAGGTCACGGTTTACATCACGTCATAAAAGCTTCGTTCACAGAGCTTTGTTTCTTTCCGTACCTCCTGAACCAGCCTATTGATCTTCAGCTGCTTTTCACGTTCATACATCTCTTCCTTCTCCTTGGCAAGTTTCAGCTCAAACTCCATCTCCTTCTTGTTTTTCCTCAGCTCCTGAAGTGTGTCTGTGTTTGACACCTTCTTCTTTTTCTTCTTCTTTTCTCCCTTCTGCAGCATCGTCAGTTTGATCAACAATATACGGTGGCGGAGAAGAGCCAATCACAACGACATGAGGACGAATCACAACGACATGAACTTCTACCGGAGGAGACGTTGTGATTCGTCTTGATTTGCACTTCTCAGCCACCGTAACAATAACAGCAGGTGACAGACAAAACCCTTCACTTCAAACCACATGCTACAAATGACAATACGTTGAATGTGCTTCAGCAAACAAGCTGAATATGAGACCACCACCTTTGAAGCTTCCTTTAAAAACACCTCTGAACAACCACACTGAACACACACAGCTGACTGTACCTTGCGGATTGATGGCAGTTTCCCCTCATATCGATAAAACCAGCCAAATGCTAAGGATGGAGATGAGCACAGGTCAATAACAGAACAGCTTCAGCAAACCGCCAAGTAACATCCACCCGAGAGGCGCACAACACAGCACTCGAGGGGATAGTGTGAAACATGTGCAGACCTTTCCACAAGGAGTCCCTGAGATGTTATGTTCACAGTCAAAGAATCTTGACCTTTCCCCACTAAGCTTCTATGAGATCATCATTGAATCCACTAAAGAGCCAAAGGAGGGGACATTTCCTTCAGACATTCTTCAGGTATCGTTTCTACTAGAACAACGACAATTCAGGCCTAACACGTCCGTCCACTGGCTCTGATTTGGAACAAAAAAATAAAAAAACAATGGTATAATTCTAGTTGCCAAAGAAAATCGTGCTCTCTCCCTTTGTGCGTTCACAGGTTCGCACTAACACTCAGAGCAGCTGGGTCTCTGCAGATCAGGGACTCACTTGTCTCCCCTCCTCTTCTTCCTCGTCTGCCTCTGTGTATCTGCCATCATCGTCTTAGAGGAGAGGAAATGCAGCACGGCACACAGTGACAGGGCGAGCGAGAGAGAGAGAGAGAGAGAGAGCATGCAGAGAGAGGGAGGAAATAAGGTCAAAATGATGAGAAGATTCATGCAATATTAGGAAAGGAACTCCGTCTGGAAGCCTTACGAGAGCTCTTGGCCTTTGGAGAGGCTTTGGTTTCAGGTGGGGAAGGTGATGGGCTCTTAGGACTGCGTGGGCTCTTTGGGCTCTTGCCCCTACTTTTGCTGCCCCAGTCTTCCTCCCACTCTCTGTTTTGCTTCTTCTCCACAGCCTCAATCCTGCACAGTGCAACACAAACAAGTGAGGACCACGGGGAATATTGTCCAGACGTCCTTTGAATGGTGCCAATGCAAAAATCGGATGTGTACTTCTCCATCTCTTTTTTATGGCGTTCCTCCTCTTCTGTGGTTTTCTGAGTAATCTCCATCTTTCTCCTGGTTAAGAAACACAGTATTCAGCATACATGCACAGCTAAAGATATAAAATATGTCTTTTAATCATAGGGTTCCATTAAAACCCTGTTGATGTGCATATGTGAAAATAACTGAAGCAGTGAGAGAACAAGATCATCTCTGAATTCACACGGGCTTCCTGATACTAAGTCCAGATGCAGGGGGCTCTGTTCAAACGCAGAGGAACTGGTCCTGCAGTTCACTGAATGGTATCGGAGATGTTTGAATTTAAGAGGCAACTTGAATGTTTTGCACTGAACACTCACTGCCTTTCCTTCTCCTGCTGCTCTTTAATGATTTTGTTGGTTTCCAGCGCCACCCGTTTCTGATGCATCAGCTCCTGCCTGTCCAGTTCCCGACGAGCTTCGGCGGCCAGCCGCTCTTCATCCGTCATGAACAGCTCGCTGCCCTGAGAGATGATAATAATCAAAGACACGAAGGCTGGAAATACCATTTGGATTGGGAGCAGCAGCGTTCATCTTAAAAATAACTGAATGGGAGGAAAGACAGGCCCCAGGCTTTACTACATATTCATTTAAATACTCATTTTGCCAATTCACCAATCCAGAATGTTGGGTGAGTGAGATATATCAAAATGAAAAACACACACTTTCAAGAAAATCGATGCATCGCACCATCAGGAAAACACAGTCATCGAAATGAGTCCTGAGAGAATCTGCCAGGACCCGACTGATGATGAACATTACTCTTGTAGACCGACGACACAGGCTCTTAATTTAATGTCTCCAAAATAAAATCCCACATTAATCGGTGTACTGCTGTAATACATAAGGACAAAGGCAGAATTCATTCAAAAAGACCATTTAGTTTTGGCATCACTGCAAAATACTGCATTTTCTGAATATCTGAAACAATTCTGTCTGTTTTGGAAGTGACCTTGATTAAAATGTATGACCCAAAAAGGTAAAATAGTTGTCCTTCAAATATGTGAGCACAGGTAAACAGAAACTTGACAATGTCTGAAAAACTCTACATATACAACTATTTATTGAGATTTACTCAGTAACATTATTGTTAATCCCATATCTGTTGTGTATTCACAGGTACACAAAGAGTTTACAGGGATTAAAAAAAGAATTATACGAGGTTATTGGTGATAGATACAATGATTTAAATACAAAATAAAGCGACTTTGTACTTACGGCCCCCGTCAGAACTGTAATCGTCAGACTCCTGCTGCTCTTCAAGACTTTTACAGCCTGGGAATATAGTAACAGAATACTTCTATAAAATGTCAAATAATTCCAAGAATAAAATGACTAATGAACAATGTGTATGTCAAATACACGAGAAATCATCATTTGGATCAGCGCAAACGCCACAAAATCTTAAAACCTTAGTGCTTCAAACAAATGATTAACTGTTCAAGGTTTGAGATCAGTTCAAATTTTGACAAGTCAAACTTTAACCTTGATGTGGTTTTTCCTGTGTATTTGAGAATGAGGGATACAGCACTTGCCAGTAATGAGGCCACAATGTTAAAACACAATGACGCCCTTATATAAGATATTACACGAGTTTTAATGCTGCGAAACGTACCTCTTTGTGGTCCACGTTGGTGAAATCGACCCCATTCACCTCAACAATCTGGTCTCCAAGCTACATTTTAAGATAAGAAACATACAGTTCACAAGGGATCAGAGGAACAACTCAGGATTTCATACCAATGGTTTTTCTTTTCTTGGAAATCACCTCGAGTCCGACTTCTGCAGACAGAGAGCCTGGTATGACGTTACTGATGTAAATGCCAGGTTTCTGGGTGGGACCACTGGAGATGCTGATGCCCATTCCCTTTGTGCCCACAAGACTCAGGAACACTTTCTTCTCCTTGATTTCCTTCCCATTGATCGATGCCAAACCTGCAATGCTGCTTTTCTTCTCCTGGAAGTTACAGTAACGAACAATAAGGCTACTCTGGAATTATAAACGTGTCTAAACTGACCTGGAATCATTGAATTAGATCCCTTAAATGAAAACTAAGTGAAAACTGGTCAAAACTAAAAGAAATGCCAATCCTACATCATGTTCAAGAGGCAAACAACAATTGTAATGCCACCATAACCTGGGACCATGCAAATCTGATCAGCTAGTATCAGTATGTCTGAATAAAAATATCAATCAAAGCTAAAGGAATTTCTTATTGAATTCTTACATTTGCAAAACACATGAACCTGAGAACTTCTTCACAAAACCTTGCAAGACATGATGATGATTCTGCAATATTGTGCCGACACGTGCGACACAACTGAGTCAATAAAATTCAATGTGAAGTCATTTCCTTGTGAAGATCTTAAGATTTAGCAGTTTGTGAGATCACATTGACCTTAACTTTAGAGAAGCAAACCATATTGCATTCATGAGAAAAATAGGATTTGTGGGAGCTCTGAATCCTGGAATCTTGTGGTTTAGACTCCAACATTTAATAAGAGCATACTTGAGTCCACGTCATTGGTTTGTTTGAGGAGAATTTCTTCTTACGGTGTTTTGTTAGTCAAATGGACGAAGGAGAAAAAACTGGTTCTTACTCCAGATTCAGACACAAACTGGTCAACAAACTGCCACTTCAGAGGCTCGTCTGATGAGCTGCAGAGGAAGAGCAGAAACCAATGAGAACACCGAAGCGCAAACTTTCATCAGATAATAAACGCTGCATCGTTGTGCTTTGTTATCAAAGGCACCTTCACATTACCTTTTCACTGGGATCATCCCCACATCTGAGAACAAACAGAGGAGTCATTGAAACAGAAAGATTTCTTTGATTAACATCAGTTTGTGTTTGACGCACGTCGAACTTTGAGCGAAACAATCTTCTTGGTCTTGATGAGACTGATGACCTCCTCATGGATGCAGGAGGCAATCGAGTATCCATTTATACGCACGATCTCATCCCCGACCTGAGAATCAAACAGGATGGGAGCTCAGATCGGACATGTTTGGTTTGAAGACTACTGACAAAAATCACTGATCGATGTTGTAATGTTTGGGTCAGCTGATGAAACCAGCCACTAAAAGAGTTGTGGGGCAGGACTGGATATCTTTCTATTCAAACGTGTTGACAAACGATATTGAAAAAGATAGACAGTATATAATCAACTTTAAGTTTGATCTCGATGAATAAAAACAATCAGAGACATTCGGGGTCTGGAGAATGAATAACTGAGGTACAGTCAAAAGAAAAAGAGACGAAAAGAGATCAAACACCGATCTGTACGTGTCGGCCATGACGCAACGTGCAAAAACTACAAGTATTCATACTTCTCTTAGCATGATATCACAATTATTTATAACAGAACGATAATGACTTAAGTCTTTTCACTTTGAATGGCATAAACCCTCTCATATGTGAGTACATACAGCACCTGGAGGCCAACATTCCCAGCCTGACCATCTTTGATGATCTGTGATATGTAGAGGCCAGAGCCAAACTCCAGTCCGCCTCGCACACTCAGACCCAGTCCGTCACGGTGCGTCCGATCCAAGCGCACTTCTTTGAGCTTCCTGCTCATTCAACAGAGACATGGACCACACACACAAAGCAGGATACGGCAGATATACACAATCTGAAGCGGGAAGAAGAGCGTGGCTTTGAAAGCAAACTCCTGCGCTACTCACCGTGACCTCTTGGGAGTTTGAAGGTCATACTCCACTTGGTGTTTGAGAGGGATGAGAGGTCGGATGGCGTCAAACAGAGGCAAACGTTTTGGCTCATTTATTACGAGCTTCAGATCCCCAACCAGCACTGGTAGATCCATTGACCTGAGAGTGTAGGAACGGGTTTACATGTTATTTCTACAGTGAATATAAAAGAATGACAGAGGTGAAGTCACATCTCTTTGTTTATGGAGTGCGAGCAGGTTTTTTCACAGAGCTTTTGGAAGAAACATGCACCAAAGCTGAAATGACATTCAAATGAAGTCCAACAGTTCCCTCACATTCAGTCTCGCTGCCCCACATTTCAAACACTGATACATATTCATTTCCACAATTGCATGATATCTGATCAGGAACAGAGAGAAACGTTGAAATAACCGTCTCGCTAGATTAAAAATCTCCAACAAAATCTAATAGGAAAATAACCCGACACACACGATGTTTGAACAACTTTTGTAAAAATCCATTAAAAAGTTTTTGATGTTGATTCTTAACCAAAGAAACCAACTATCTAACTATTCGACCCGAAGGGACAATCTAACCTTCTGGGGAGATGAAACTTTACCTGAGCACTATGATAAATGTCATCTATGTGGACGTAAGTATGGCAACAACAACACAGGGTCTGATCAAGCAAGAGGTCACTTCTGTCCAGCTCTAATCCCCCACTAATTGAAATGCACAAGCATGTACCACAGACTATTCACAGAAGGACGAAAGGTAACTGGAACATGCACGAGAGCAGCAGAGTAAAAGCTCCTGTATGAAATTTGTCGGGCAGGCCTCCCTGTTGAATAATTGATGGGTGAAACTCAGCTCCGTTTGGAGGATGAAGATAAAAAGAGCTTTTGTGCAGAACTGGCCAGGCCTGTCAGAACAGTGGAAACCGATCAGAGGCCTCTACCTCTGCACCTGAAACCTTGACCTGTTGCCTCCACTGGCCCTCGGAGAGCAGGCTGTTATCAGGGACCACGGGCGAGAACGGCAGGATGAGCTCCAGCTGTGTGCAGCGCAATGGACTGAGACAGAATCAAGACTTTTGGATGTTGACAAATGGAAAATATAGCAAGAAATCAACAAAACTTGGAAGAAAAGACATTAAAGCAAGGTTCAAACTATACATAACATAGAAAAACAGCAATAAACAAACCACTAACTCTATTCAATGATCATCAACCGTTACTCTTTTGTGGAGAAGATTCAAGTTTGACTTCAGATGTGTGAGAAAATGCTGCAAACAGACACAGGAATTCTACAAATAGATCAGTCAACGTGTACTCACTGGTGATACATGCGCAGTACATCGTAGAGGTAATCCTTCTCCGCTTCACCGTCAATCAGCAGCTCCACCTGAAAGAGTAGACAAACATCTGGTGGTGTTACCATTCAACTCCTGGCTGAATCAGGTTCTGTGACCCTCTCCATGTGGTCCTGTAAACTCTACAGGGGATAAGGCGCGCGCGTGTGTGTGTGTGTGTGTGTGTGTGTGTGTGTGTGTGTGTGGTAGTCGCTGTACAAACCTGATGGGAGCTCAGATGCAGCAGGATGGTTCTGAGGAAACGCTTTGGCCAATCACTGATGTAACACATTTTTGTTTCTCCCAAATTCTGCCTCAATCCCTGATTGGACGCTTTTTTCTTATTTGGTATAAAACTTCAGGTAAAGCTACAGGCTCGAAGCTTCTCGCAGTCAAAGCAGGTCCAATGAGTTGCACTTCCCCAACTCTCGAACCTCAGGGAGGGAGTGTGTATAACAGCTGAGGAGCGGTGTCCTCTTACAGCCAAACAATCAGAGGTCCACGGTCACACCCAGTGTTTTCTCTCTCTCACACACACGCACCTCCATGACTTCAGAGGACATCCTATTGATTCCATCAAGACTTCAAACCTTCACCTCACCAACCAAGATGCAGACACCAACAAACAGACGCAAGGGGCTGAACCTGTTCTGAGCGAACGATGTGTGGATGGAGATATGAGAATCAGAAACAGCGTTAATGACCAGGTACGTTGTCAGTACACAAGGGATTTGTTTCCAGCAGATCATGTCTCTCAGGGAATAAGCAGAAATACACATAAAATGATCAATTAGAGGAAGAAAAAAACCCAATATACATACATATACATATACATATGTATATATATTTACACACACACACCCAGATGTTAAGCAGAGAAATGGCAGAGGGGAAGAAACTGTTTCTGTGTCTAGTGGTCTTGGTGCGCAGGGGTCTGTAGCCCCTGCCGGGGGCGGGGGGACAGAATAAACCCAGGGTGAGGGGGGTCTCTGTTGATGTCTCCTCCATTCTCTCTGGTCCTGGACACACACAGTTCCCTACAATCCACGTATGCTTAGACACTCGTATGCAATTCAGCAATGCTACACACCAGTTTGATAAATGTGAACTGCCCTTCAGCCCTTCAGCCCTTCAGCCCTTCAGCGAGTATGTGAGTCTGGCAGTGACGGCCTTTATGACAGTCATAAAATTCTTCTGCTGAGGGCAATAACACACCATCAGCTGAAATTGTGGAAAGAACTGCACACGGACTTTGGAACCATCGTCCAATAAAATGAGAGTGATTTTGAAAAGCACTGTGCGGTTAAGACATTCAATCAGTTTTCACGGCATGAAACCCAATGAGGATGCTTTGACAGAAAGGACAATATTCAGGAGCAAACCCAAAGCCCCTGAGGGCAAATCAAGCTTTAAAAGACAATTGCAACAAAGACATTCGTTATCATAAATCAGAGACAGTTATATTGACAAAAACTGAGCCTAACAACAAACTACGAGTGTACAGTGTCCCACAGAGAAACAAAGGCTGGTTGTTCCGCCTCAGCCTCTCATTAAAACTCAGGGCCCCAGACTCTGTGCGCTCGGATGCTCTGTGACATGGGCCACATCCTCTTAATGTGAAGATGCCCTTTGAGAGGGGTCCACAAAATGGCAGCGCGCCTGCGTGTGTGCAGCACAGATGGGGGGATGTGATCCCTGTCACTTGCTGCAGGGCTGGAAACACTGAACATATCAGCTTCCCTTATCTTTCTCTCACAGTTGCCTTTTCAATGCTTAAACTACGGCGTAAAGTAAAAGGATCTGGAATATTTCAGGCACAACAAATGGATCCGCACCATGTTGATATCATGATTCTGAGTCTTCACTGTGTTGAATTCACCTTTATGAGGACAGGGCAAACAGCCATTTTAAATAGTAACACAATATGAGCACAAGGAATACACAAGGCAACTTATTCTTAAGCTTTCACAAAAGGTACGTGGCTTCACCCAAATTCAAGTAAGAATCATCATTCCAAAATGATTGTTCTGTGCCATACTGGAATAGTTGTATGATTAAAGTGATGGATACTTTTAATTCAGTTTAATAACAAATGCAACAGTTGGTGAAGTTCCATTTGAATATCCCGATGGAGTAAACATGATGTTCTACTACGTTATGGCTGATTTGAGAGGATCCATACATACATTTACTTTTAAATGTCTGATGGTATTGATCAGCAGCAACAACAGAGATCACAGTATTAGAGGTGATAACTGTAGCAGTATGACGGTAGTTGGTAGAAGTGGGACAGGGAGACTTAGTCGTGGCAGGAAAGGTGATAAATCCTAAAACTCTTAACCGTCAATAATACGATTTAATATGTTTTACAAAATATATACACGTGCATTTCGATGAATTGTTTTTAACAAACTGTCTACAACGTTAACCAGTTTAGTTGTTTGATCAGTTAGTTGTTTTATTGGTATTTTATTTTATTTTTTTCACTTGAGGCCTGTTTGCCGAGTCACGTCCCAGTAGGTAAATGTGGCGACACCTGCGCCGGTTAATTGACAACCAGCGAAACAAGCAGCAGTTTAAAACAACAACGTATTCAGCGTCCGAAGATAAACATTCTGTTTCTTTACCTTGTGTCTGAATTCCCGGGCAACTTTCCGCTCCATGTTTGAGGGAGAAACACACGAAACCGACGTGAACAGGACAGGTGCTTAGCTCGAGACTGGCAGCAAAGAGAGAAGCTAGAGAGTTGGCATAGTTAAGTTCCGTGTGTTCGACCAACACTTCCGGTTTGGATTTTCAAATTTAAACGGCGGAAGTAGACACTGAATGACACATCACAGTGCGTCACCGATCACTTTACAGTCAATCAGCGTCACAAACATTCAGACAAAAACGGAGTTGGATCATTTTCATAAACTTTCAGAGTCTATAAAGCAATTCTGAGGAGATTAACATTTATTTTGAAAACACAAACGTTTAACATTATTTCCTGAACAAGATTGATTAAATTTTGTACAGGTAAGTAAATAATTCACTATAAATACATGTAAAGATAGCTTTAAATGACGTGACCGTAATGGTTGATGATCAGTAATGACAAATCATTAAAATAATGCGGCCCCCTTGAAATGTTTTGTGCAACATAGGAATAAAATATAACATAGCTATATTATAAATAACTATAACTATTCTATAAATATAATATAACCTTTTGAAAATACAGTTTATTGACGTAATCATAGTTTGCCTATCTATCGCTAGTTGGCGACATAACCACAGCTTGTGCCGCTACGAAACTCACGAAGAAGACAGAGAGGCGTAAACTTCCGGGGTTTAAACGGTTAGTTGCACCAACGATCGACATCGCCGTCCCGAGGTTGTGGAGTTTTAAAAACTAAAACAGGTCAGTGACAATGATCTCACGCTGATTCCACTCATTATTAAAGCCTTTATGAAAACGGTTCGAATCTACTGTAACTGTTTTATAAGCTCGCTTCGGCCAATCATGACGTTAGGCGATCTGTAATTTTTGAGGACAGGTCAATACTCCCCATCATCTCTCTGGAGTTAGAATCATTACAAAAAATAATAAGCCTCATCATTCATGTTGTTTGAAATGTTCTTTTAAAGTAACATAGTTTTTCGTTTTCGCACGTCTTGGTCCACTGGGCGTCCATTCCAAGTCAACCAAAGCAGTTGACAACAAGTTGACTCAAATACTTGATAATAGTAAAACCAAAAAAGCCTTTTCATCTATATATAATCTCAAGTTATTTGGATTAGTTATATACATATTCAAATATATATTTATTTTATGTTACATTTTGAAAACCCCCAAACATTGTTTACTATGTTCACTTCCTTTTATTTATGATAGAGCCTGATCAACTGAATTGCTGCCAGATTGGATTCTTTCAGTGACACATCTCTGTGTCTATATTGGAGGATATGCATTGATTTGAAAACCTTTGTCATAAAGAATAAACAGTGTTGACATATTGTTTAAAAAAAGAGTCTCCATATGAGTTAGGTATAGGTATATACCTTTGATGTATACCTGTTATTTTGTCATACAAATGATACCATATGTTCCAGTCTACACATTGAGAGATGAGCATGTCATTTAAAAAATAATCTTGTTTCACCACTTTGTACAGGGATGGGATCGCCAACAAAAGTTACCCCTCCACACAGGTAATGTGATTTTACTGATAAAAACAGAGAGGAAACCGTTAGAGAGAGGAAATGTCACTGTAGCTCTGTGACAGTGACACAGACCTACAGCTTTATCCTTACACCCTGTGAATGATACTTCTTTTGTCTGTCTGGTCCCCTGTTAAAATCCTAATCCTGAATGGGATTAGTCTAATTCTAGTGGATTTGAAATGTAGGCTCTGCTTTTTGTTGCTTGCTGTTTTTCAGCATTCTAGTTCTCTTCATTCCTCATTAACCGACTCTGCAGCAGCTGGAGCCAACATTAAGCGCAGTGTTCATTTGACGTTGCTCTATTTGTGAATGTTTTTCCAACAGAACCAACATTAAGACCCCAGGTCGGGAACATGGCTCCCCGCTACCCCCTATCCACGAGCGTCTGGCGTACCTGCGTCCGTCCAGAGAGCTGTTAGAATTTTACAGACAGAAGATCGCGCAGTTTGATGAGGAACATGAGGAGCTGCTGCAGATGCTGGAGAAGTACAGAGGCATTACAGACGAGCAAGTGAGGCACAGTCATAAAGTGAGCTTTGGCCTTATTTAGATGATTTGCAGATGTGAATCGTTCCTCTCTTTGTCTCGTGTCTCCTCTCAGCACAAACTGCAGTGTGAGGTCCGACAGCGCGAGGGAGAGATCGCAGAGCTGCAAAATGCTCTGAGTGACATGCAGGTGTATCTTTTTCAAGAGAGGGAGCAGTCGCTCCGACTTTACGCTGAAAATGACCGACTGAAGATCAGGTGGGTTGAACTGTTTGTTCCCAACATGAACCTGTTTTGAAAAGGCAAATAACACTTTTTCCCTTTGCTGCTTTTTAATCTTTTTATTTGTAACTAGTGCTTCACATGTGCACCTGTGATGATGATGGAAAAGGTGACATTGATTGTTGAAGGCTGCCCCAATTTGTAAAGAAATTATGATGCAGGGATTTGTGTTCATGGTCATTCGACACAAAGGTGTACGACACAAACATGTTCCATCGTTGCCTACGAGGTTTAGATGACATGAATTTGTGTGGAGTCAGTCCACATTATTGTATCGCCGTTATTCTTTGTCAGTATCTACGTATACATCTACCGTAATTCTCTGCTCACTCTTCATGTAGAGAACTAGAAGACAGGAAGAAGATTCATCACCTCCTCGCCCTGGTCGGACATGATCCAGGAGAGATCACATATTTCCATAGAGAACCTCCTCACAAGGTCAACACTTCTGTGTAGCCTCTTTCTGTCTTGGACATTTTTGAGTTGATGCATTTCCAGAAGAAGTAAGGTAAAAAAAACTCACCTGAATTCAAATCCAAACCTATGAATGTGATATCATTTCAGGTGGCTGTCACTCAGTCAATCCCAGATTCCAGATTAGAGGAGAATCTGAGTCTTAGAACAACGTTAAAACCCTCTGTGAACAAGAAAGGTAAGAAAACATGTTTTGTAAATGTTTCATTTACATTTGATATTATTTTGAATATATTTCAAATTCATATAATTACATATATAATTGTTTTGAACAATTTGTGCTCATGTTAGAAGTTATATGGCGTGGAAATGTGTTAACAAATAACAGGTAAAGGTCTAGATGGAAAATTAATGTGATAGAAATCAAATGCTCATCATCCTGACGATTTCATTTGGATTTTGTGTCTGTTTGATTAGAAATCAGCAGAAAAACCAAACCAGCCAACACGGGGAAGGGCGAGAGCCTGGAACAGTACAAGAACGTCAACCAGACTTTGTTACTCCAGGTACGGCCCCACTTTAGAAATCTGGGATTTATACATGATCTCATGATCAGATCAAATGTAATTCTCCATGAAATAATAGAAACCTTCGTTACATGCAGCTCTTCTGTGGTTCGCTATTCTAGGTGGAGGCTCTCCAGGCTCAGATGGAGGAACAGACACGTCTGGCCAAAGAACAGGTCGAGTCTCTGATGGAGGATCGGCGGATTCAAACAGAGGAGGCACATGCGCAACGGATGCGAGACCAAGAGCGATTTACAGCTCTGACTGACAAGTGAGTGTTAGTATGTTTAGAATCATCGACACCCCGTTTCTCATTCGTCAGGATGGCTCTGAAATGGATTGTTTACTCTGGCCGATGATAAAGATTCATGACTGTGTCAGTGTCTAACATTCTCTGGTATTCGATCACCCAGACTCCAGAAAACACAGAACCTGTTGAATGAGAGTACCAAGGATTTCTTGCAGCTTAAGTTTGACACACGGGCTCAGGAGAAGAGCTGGATGGTGGAGAAGGACCGTCTGCTCAGGGATCTGGACGCCTGCCACGCCCGTCTGAGGAGAGCCGGGTCGGCCGGCGCCGAGCAGAGGGGGCCGCCGGGCAGCAGCACGGCTCCGCACCTCCACCACACTCAGCCCGAGCCGCAGAGGCTGAACAAAGAGGGGCTGAAGGTAGCACTGGTTTTATCCATGAATATAATGAACCTTTCCAGTCCTTTTTTTAATTTATCTTTTGCTGTTTCATCAGGCTTTACAGGAGAATCTGAAACAAACCCAGCATCTGGCAGAAATGTACCGGGCGCAGTGCATCACCCTGGAGACAGAACTGGCCCAAATCCGAGAGGAGGGCGACGTGGGCCGGGACATTTTTAAGGTGCTAGAACCCGGCAGATATTTACGCCTGTAAACGTTTCTGCGTAGCTCTGAAAAAATGTTCTCATTCAAGTATCTTCTCTAACTGACTGTATGTTCCTTTGTAGGAGCGTTCAGACAAAATGGCCAAGCGTCTTCAGCTGATGACTCAGCGCTATGAAGCTTTAGAGAAGAGGCGGGTCATGGAGGTGGAGGGCTTTAAGACTGACCTGAAGCACCTCAGGCAGAAATTCAAAGACCTAGAAAAGCAGTTACTTAAGGTGAGAGTTCCAAAGGGGGCGCTGTGCCTTACACATCACAGAGATACAAACTGAATGTGTGTCATATATAATCTACTGTGCCTCAGGTAACTCGGAATGTTGGACCGAACCAGGATCTGGCCGTTCTCCATGAAGTGCGTCAGACCAGCGCCAGGACGAAAAAGGTTCAGGGTGAAATAATGGCGCTCAAGGCCAAAATCTATGGACTGGAACATGAGCTGAGATACAGCTGAATCATGGGAAAGTCTCACGTCTGCTTATGGATGAGAATCTGTGTCGTTCATATCTCGTGCTCCTGTGTTTATTACTTCGGTTTGGCCCGAATGTTTGTCTGTGCTGTGTTTTTTATCAATAAAGATGATTTGACAATAATTAGAAATCCATGAACGCAACAGCCAACACATCAGAACCCTGAAACTGATATGGGCTCCTTTGAATTAGGCCACTGAATAAGCACTCTTTTGTTTTTAGCCTGATGTACTTTGTGCTTTGTTATAATCCTACATAATGCTGACAGCAGCTGTTTTACAAGCAAAAAGAAACTGCCGAATATATATGATGAATACAACATAGCAATTAACAATAATTTAATTTCTACCGCCATCACTTTCATCCATACATCTCAATTAATATCTCTCGTAACTAAATCACTGTTTAAAATGTAGAAACCTGTTCATAATTTAATTTTTCTTTTTTCAAATGATGAATGTTAATTGTTACTTCTTGCAAAGATAAGAAAATTAAATTTGCTTTCTTAAAATACACACATAAAGGATGTGACCAGAAAAGCTCATGAGGAAAACAGTAAACTACCCATCGTGGGGTAAAAGGAGAGGGTGGGATTTGAACCAACAACCTCACTCGGTCAAAGCACAAATGTGTAAGTTTGAGAGATGTCTTGGTTTTCTCCTCTCACCCTGGAAAACGGGATATTGGAGTAAAAATACACTTGTCAGAGGAGTAATAGGTTATAAATTAACTTCTACTCGTGTCTGGAAGTAACGCACGTGTCACACGGCGCATGCGTGAGATTTGAGAGCCGGAAACGCTTAAATCCTACGGTATAAACATTGTCATGCACGTTCGCGAGCCCCCTCGCCCGTTACCGATGGGATGATCTGTGACGTCATTCCAAACCAGGAAGTTCACAGGTCA
>JAFBJT010108158.1:6549-19265 GCA_016785325.1 Chascanopsetta lugubris | reverse complement strand
ACACACACACACACACACACACACACACACACACACACACACACACACACACACACACACACACACACACACACACACACACACACACACACAGTACATTCACACACACACAAACACAATTCTGCTGACAAGAGCAAATCAACCTGAGCAGTGTTGGAAGCAGTTTCTCCATCAATGCTATAATGGTGTGTGTGTGTGTGTGTGTGTGTGTGTGTGTGTGTGTGTGTGTGTGTGTGTGTGAGAGGTACAAAACCTCCCCTTCTCCTATTCTCTGTTCCTCAGCCCTCCATGTGGAAACTCCCTGTTTTGAGGCCTTGGGTTCGTCCCGCCATTTAGTTTGAACCAGAGTTGACCATAGAGGATTTGCAGGAATGTGTGTGTGTGTGTGTGTGTGTGTGTGTGTGTGTGTGTGTGTGTGTGTGTGTGTGTTCCGCTGGATAATACCAGGTGTCAACACCACGTCTGATGCTTTCTAGATGATCATCATAAGACGACGTATGAAAAATGTTCACTGATGGCATGGATTGGCTGTGAGGTAGAATCACTCTCTCTTTGTTGTGTGACAAAACTGAATTGCGTGCCAACAGTGGAGTCGCCCCCTGCTGCTGATGTGACAGATTGCATGTTTCAGGCACTTCAGCGTTGGGTAAGATAAACTTGTGCAGGGTTACGTCCATTTTAAATACATACGGCATGTCTGCAATTTTCTTTCTCAAACATGTTCGTTACACGATTGGTCTCTGCTCAACAAAACACACACACACACACGCACGCACACACACACACGCACACACACACACACACACATAGAAAAACACACCTAACCTCAGTCTGCTTTTCATAGCCGTGGCTTGAGTTGATTTAGCTACTGTGACATTTCTCACAAACAAAGTGCTTCCATGGAACAAAGCAAACCCCCCCCCCCACCCACACATGCGCACGCACACACACACACACACACACACACACACACACACACACACACACTGTCTTTAAAAAGGCCCCATTTTGTTTAACCCAACAACTGGGAGCAATAAAGAGCCAAATGAAAATAGCAGAATGTGATACTCCATATGTACGACCACAGGTCCATACATCCATCCCACCCCTCCTCTCTCCCCTCTCCTCTCTCCTCTCTCCTCTCTCCCCTCTCCCCTCCTCTCTCCCCTCTACCCTCTCCCCTCTCCTCTCTCCCCTCTCCTCTCTCCCCTCTCCTCTCTCCTCTCTCCCCTCTCCTCTCTCCTCTCTCCTGTCTCCTGTCTCCTCCACTGCTCCATTCTCCTCGCGCAAAAGGGGAAAATTCAATTTAACCCGAGAGGAAGAGAGAAGTGGGGCAGGGGTGCAGAGCGGAGGGAAGAGAGTGGCGAAGGTCAACTTCTTGTTTCCATGTTACCTGGAGGCAAAGAGCCTCTACGACACCTCCTGTTTCACTTCTTTGTCCCTCACTTTACAAAGACTGGAGGGGAAATCCAGCACTGACATGCACTGAAGCTTAATGGCCTGTTTCACCATGACGGTGACAATAGGTCTTTATCTGAGTGTTTCAAAATGTAAGTCTCCTTTAGTCCAAATCTTATTTCCCTACTACTACTTTCAGGAACATGGGTGTCAAAGTTAATGCCTAATCATGTTAACAATCTAAAGGCAATAAAAAGATGAGCTCCTTGGTGGAGCTAAAAAATATTTGTCAATTTCCTGAGAATTTTAAATCTTGTTTATTGTTTTATTTGATCTCTGCCGGGACAGAAACAATTCTTCGTTTCATTTGTTTTCCGATTACGAAGAGCTCCGTTTCTCCATGGCTGAAAAAAAAAAACGGATTTATTTGTACATGTAGAAACATCGAATCCGCCTGCCATCACTGAAAGTGTTTACTGTTTGTGAGGAGTCGGCGCGACAGCTGAGAATCTTCTCCGTCCCAAACACAAACTTCCCTCCCTCCGTCCACACTCGTCTCCTGGTCTGTCAACGTTTCCCGGTGTTTGTTCAACTTTCATTTGAATGAGATGCGGGACACATGCTGGGCATGTAAACAGCCACAGAGACAGAGACGGAGAGAGAGAGAGAGAGAGAGAAAAGGCAGCGGATGTGATTCACATGCTGGTGATTCACTCTCCAGCTGCTGCGCATCCCTGTTGGCCTGTGTCAGACGGGGCTTTAATGGCTCAGACTGGCTTTGCATCCATTCAGCCTGGGATCTGCAGCGCGTGCTGCTGCTGCCTACATGCTGTTTGAACGGCCCTGGGTCGTCGTGTGTTCCTGTTCTCTCGCTCGGCGAAAATATACGCTAAATATGCTAAATATGGAAAACGTTTCCCGTAAAGTGCAACTCACATATGAATGATGTGTCACTTCACTTATGGTGCTCATTCCTGCGCATATCCTCAGCAAGGCCCACAAGCTGATCCGAATCATGCAGTCTGCAATAGGTCTTTATGTTTTTACTGTCCTCTGCACGGACAGTACAAACTTTATGGATGTTAGGGTGAGGCGTTATGTTTCCATTGTTTAAAGGTGCAGTGTGTACGATTTGAGGAAAGATCTAGTGTTGCAGTGGCATGTTGTGTCCATCACCTCACCCTCACCTTTCTAAGCATACAGGAGAACCTATGAGAGACTTCAGCTGTCATTAAAACTCAAGAGATGTTTAGTGTGTCCACTCTGGGCTACTGTAAAAACGTGGCAGCCTCCGTTTGGAAATATACATTCATGGGCTCATTCAAGGGTAAGGGAAAAGAGAATAATACATTTAGGAGATGGAATATCCTAAAAATGTGAGTATACAATTGTTTTGTAACATTTTTAGATGTGACAAAAATGACCGAAATCTTACACACTGCACCTTTAATGTTTTAAACTATTTACATAAAAACATCTACCTATAAGTGCATTTTGGAGCAGATCCAAATGAAAACATGAACCGAGATCATTTCAGCATCGCTCTCTAGAGTGTGACAGTGCCATTCTAGCATATAATGTTTGATTTCCAGAATATTTCCTTAAGGCGCCTTAAACCACTCTCAAATATTTCGCATCTTGTGTTACCGCCCGCAGCGTAAATTGGACTTTTAACGGCGAGACGGAAAAGCCATACAGACAGCGACACTCCGATGTTCTTACACGCAGCTTATGTGCGATTCGGAAAACAAGAGGCCGGCAACGCGCCGTTACCAGGCCGGCCTTCCTGTTTTACTTTCAGCTTCAAGTGTTGCGTGACAGCGGAGTGGGTTCCTCCGAGCCGTGTGTGAGAGGGCGTCTGTGCGAGCGGTCATCTGAGAGGGTGTTTTCTGGTGAGGAAGCGGACGCCTATTTCATGCCCGTGCGACTGTGATCAACATATAGTTTTCTTGACATGCTCCGTCATGGCCGACTGCGGCTGCTGTAAACGCGTGTGTGAGAAAGTGCTCTTACAGCTGCAGGCTTGTTTGGGTGTTTATGTCTGTTGCATTATTCATTGGAGTGCGCGGCCTTCATTTATTTGCCTTTCTCAAAGTCTGACAGTTCATTTCTCCCGCTTGGATTGATGAGCTTTGCAGAAAAGCCGCGGTGGGGTATTTTTGTCGAAGTACGCTCACGCTGATGATCGCGAAACCCCGGGGTCGGGCGTCCCCATTGGCTCTCGTGAGGTGCGGCAGGCGCTTTGCCGGGAAAAGCCGCCGATGGGTGCTCGTCGTGTGTCCCGGCTAATGAGAGGCGGAGGGACGGACGAGGCCGCCCCACGCCGACAGACAGACGGAGTCAAAACATGCGAGCGCCCAAGCACAACACAGCCAGCACCAGAGCCGCACCGCAAATAAGAGCAGATCACAACACAGCGGATCAGAGGAGGCAGCGCTCAGGGGCCCGACACAGAGGCTTTGTCTTCGGGCAACACCAGATAGAGACTCGAACCAGAACGAACGAAGAAGAAAGAAAAGAGAGAAATGAAACTTCTGAGGGTAAAAGAGGAGTTTTCCACTCAGTTCAGTGGAGATTTGGGGTCTTCTTAGTTACCACTGCTGAGCTTGTTTTCATTTGGAATTGGGAATAAGAGGAGCAGATGGTGGAGTTCTTCTCTCTAACACAGTGGAGCTATGAGAGTCATGGTAAATGAATCCTCATGAGAAGAGTTAAGCATCTCTACATGACTAACATCCATTTAAGATCCGATGGAGCCGTGCTAGTGCCCTTCTAGATTATTGTTCAATTCTTATGAGGAATGTACAAAACCTACAGCCGACGGTGCAGATTTCTAAAAGTTATCTAGTGGTAGTGATGGGTTCGAATCCCAGACTTGCCATGTACAGTTTGTATGTTTCCCCCGTCTCTCTGTTGGTTTTCTCTGGCTTCCTCCTTGAGCCCAAAGATTAGCAGATTAGAGATTAGGTTAAAACTCTGAATTGACAAAACATTAACTTCATCTTGACAACATAATCCATCATAAGCGATTTGTAAGACTCCCAATCCACTCCTACTTGATTTAACTCTGTGGCCTTCACACAGAGTAAAGCATTTCCCTGATGTTGCTTCATTTCATTTAATTTCTGCAGAAGGACAGATGGGGGAAACATGGTGGGAAAGTCTGGAACGTGTCAGGAGTTGGATGTTTGGGGTTCGACTCATGCGAGTGTGTCGAGGTCCTTTATTTGAGGAGGGAAAAGGTTCTTGCGTGACAAAGTCTTACATGAGTTGACCCCAGTTAAACAAACCCCACTCAGGCAGCAGGTGAATAACACACACACACACACACACACACACTGAGACTCAGATATGTGTTTGTTGATGCTGGGTATGTTGGCATGCATGGGAGAGGCTGGGTTTCCAGCCTCTCCCACAGTTGCACGCACATGAGAAATCCTCCGCACTCACCGCACCTCCACGGCTGCAGATAGGAATTTGATCGACGAGCAGATTCGGTGTCGCTCTCTCACACAAGGTGATGTGTGGTGACGTGTGGTGATGTGTGGTGGTGCAGGCGGCGCCTCTTAAAGGCAGTCCTGCTGCGACCATTCATCAGATGTAGGAGACAGCGAGTCCCGTAGGCAGGCGAGAGCATCTATGTCGGGGGTGAACATGAGGGTTATGTTTGTAGATCAGATCAGACCGAGGCCTTTGCTGCTGCTGCTGCTGCTGCTGCTGCTGCTGCAAAGACCTCCAGGAAGGTGTGAAGTTCAGTGCTTAGGGAGAATAACACCGAGTGGCCAACACATGGATGAAGAAAGTGCACGGGTCGCCTGGAGGAGCAGGGGTCTTAATTCTGCGTGGAACCTCCAAAGTGCCAGATTTCCTCAAGGGGGATTCCGCAAAGTTTTGAAATCCCGCGCAGGACGGCGCTATCAGATGCTGCGGTGTGCGCGGTGGTAATTTGACAAGGACAGTTTGAAGTGTGGGTTCGGTCGGGTCTGTGTCGAATGTGGGGGTGTGTGGCGGGATGAAGTGTACTTTTATCTTTGTAGCCTTTATTCATTCATAAAATGTGGTTCTGGTTTGACATTCTGGAACATGTTAGAGGGCAGAGCCGGAGAGTGGAGGGAGGGGGGGGAGGAGGTGTGTGTGTGTGTGTGTGTGTGTGTATGTGTGTGTGTGGGGGGGGGGGGTTCTTCTACTGTAAAAGAGCACAGAGGAAAGTGCACTAATCACCATGACTTTGAAATGAAAACGTCAGTGCTTGTGTGTGTGGCACCGTGTGGGCCACCGGCCTCCGTCTTTAACCCCCGACAGCTTCTCGGGGAGGAATTCCATCCCCTGTCGTTGCTTTTCAAATTCCATTCCGGCTTCACGGCACTATTTCAGTCCGTTGAAATCAGACTGACCTCTCTACAAATGACTTCTAGCTCTCCTCTCCTGTAAAGGTGTCTCTGCTTCCTCAGCTTCCTACCTTTCAGTTTACGGCGCCTCGCTCTGGTTTCCCTCTCCTCGCCTCTCACACCTGAATCAGACAGGCTAATTGCTGCCTCCACGGCAGCCAAGGTGAGATCAAGCAGTCGTCCTGCTGTCAGCCAGGCTCCCAGTGGTTTCTGGGTAATAGGTAACAAGGTGCATGCGGTCCAGATGCTGATTATGCAGTCGTGACTTGGCATGAGTTGAACTGGACGAGTACAGAGCTACAGTGAACGGACTTAAACAAACAGTGTGGCAGTTTGTAGTGTGTACTTTATTTATTTTTTTTTTTTAATCGTATGGCCTCCCACAACATTCATGACTTTCCTGTTACAAGCTACATTTACAATACTTCTCCTTATCTCCATCGTTTCATCGGCTCACACAAACCGGCCTTAATCTATCCATCATGCTCCAGTGCTTTCTGTCTCTGGTCTGGCAGTGATTAAAGAGACCCCGGGTGCAGAGACCTCGGCCTCGCCATTCCTTCCAAGCAAATAACCCCCAACGCCATCCGATACACGTGGATCAAGAATCGATGGCCGAGAATCAACATTCATGTGGAATCAGTTGTCCCGAGCCCGTCATGGAAACATGCATAGCAACGCTGCACGAGGGGGAGCGAGCAATAAGGAAAGATCGACGGACGTCATGCGATGTTGCCAAACACATGTTGTTGCTGATAACTTGCGGAGATGTGGGGCCGAGGATTTGGAACGAAGCGGAAACCTCGGACAGGAAGACGTCCGTGTCGGAAAATGTGGCTCCTGAACGTGAACATGATGAAATGATGAATCCAAAGGTTGAGTGAACGCATTGACTCTGAGGAGGTCTTGGTCCACGCACAACAAAACACATGTATATGTGGATACGCATCCAGCGTATGCAACTTGGTGCAGGACGAAGCTCAGTGCCTCACCTCTGCTGCAGTGCGGGGGATCGATGCCCGTGTTGTTACAGCTGTGACGCAGCAGTTTCATATTTATATTAGATAAATAAATGTGCTCTGACGGATTTATACACAGTTTAACAAAGTATCCCGATTCACGAGGTGGTCTGGCTCACGATATACGTGGCCCCGA
Organism: Chascanopsetta lugubris; assembly: GCA_016785325.1. Taxonomy (NCBI): domain Eukaryota; kingdom Metazoa; phylum Chordata; class Actinopteri; order Pleuronectiformes; family Bothidae; genus Chascanopsetta; species Chascanopsetta lugubris. The sequence goes on along the minus strand of JAFBJT010108158.1, from coordinate 12,324 downwards.
TAAGATCCCCAGAGAAATTTAACAAAGTGTGTAGCCATGGTAACCATTCATGCAGACAGTGCTCATCATGCAATCAGAATTTTGGTGGAGGTTTTCAAGTAGTAGCAACAGAGCTGACTGTCTTGCAATGTATTAGTATGTGTTTTTAAAACATAAAATATATTTATACATTTAATCTGACCCGTCTACGTTTATTCTGCTATTTTGCAAAACGTTTTTCCTCGTTCACGTGCAAACGGCTTTTCCCGTTGGGGAAACACCATGAGCTGCCAACGTGAGACTGCTCATTCAAGATATGAGCATTCATCAAAAACAATCGAGCCCATATTCCAATTTCTCAAAGTCTGTTCAGCACAGCCACGTCACTGCAAACAGCATCATATTACTGGCATTCAGCGGAATCTACCATCTTACTCTGATAACGGCCTTCCTCTGTGTTATGTAACAGATGGTTGATGTTGTCTTTGTTGCCACCTACTGGTCTGGTATGTAATCTGACGATGTTGTGATACTAACTTGGAATAAAGATATCAAAATGATCCTTGGAGCTGGAGTGGTGGATAGTTTGAGGAGGAAAAGCATACACTCAACACTGCCACCGAATTATTTGTCATTTAGACCTGAATGCTGAGAAGCCACTTGGTGCGTCAGCCTCCGCACACTGAGGGATCGTGGCGGCTGCAGCCAGCTGAGGCCTGGTGTGTGTGTGTGTGTGTGTGTGTGTCTGTCACTTACGTCAGCGCTGCTCGTCTTTGTGGTCACTCGAACCCCTTGAGGATTTCAATATGAGGGTCATTAGCTGCCTCTTTTAAAGATGATCCCCTGTTTATTTCAAAGACTTACAACACACATATTTGTGTAAGGGGGGGGGCGGGGGTTATGGTTTTACAGTGCCCTCTAAATATGATGCCGGTGCCTCAGGGTCTCGGCATGATTCTCACTCTCTTGCGTTGTGATGTTACCGAGGTAACACGAGCCGCGTCAACCTTTTACCAGCGCGTGCGTCAGTGTAGTGTGTCTGCTCTCGGGCTGCTGCCGCTGCCTCGGCGGCAGGTGCACACTCGGCCCAGTGTGAACTTTATGGGCGCGGGTCATGCGTCTCTGTATCCGATTGATAACACCCATATTTGGTCCAATCAGCTGCTGGCTGTTGGCAGGGCGGGGGTGTAGATGACTTGGATTGACTGGGATCAGTGTGAAGTGAGTTTACATTCAGCCATTCACGTACCAGCTTTTCCAAAAATGAAGTTATGGAGAGTTTTGATTTCCTCAGGCAGACGGGCCTCCGCTATATGTGTGTGTGTGTGTGTGTTCCTGTTTTTGTTACCTTTCAGGGACCTTTCCCAACATAAACAATAACCTTGTCTGAACCAGTAGACAAACAGGGATCAAAGCGTAATAAAGCAAAACCTCATTTATGTGCTTGTTGAGGCTGTCCATATTTAAAGGTGCAGTGTGTAAGATTTGGTGACATCTCATGGTGAAGTTGCATGTTGCATGCTTCACCTCACCCTCACCTTTTGAGCACGGATAATCCAGGAATTCAGAAAATGTTTAGCAGGGGCTACTGTAAAAACATGGTGGCCCCCATGGAGAGGACCTGAAACACATATTAAAGGGCTCGTTTTGGGGCAATGTGCGTGTGTGAATATCACACATTCAATTGATTACACATTTGTAAAAATGTCAGCAGAACATTTTTCACCTCCAGATAGAAGTGACAGAAATGGGCCGAAATCGCACGCGCTGCACCTTTAAACGGGTCCCAATACGGACAGCGGCGCAGAGCTGTGTGTGTGAGTCTGACAGCTGCGACCACGATGGGAGGTTGACACAGCTGATCCGTCTGATAGCCTTCATGTGCAGTAATGAAAGTTAAACACAGCTGGGAGCACATGACGGAGGTATGTGCCGTTCACCGCTGTCCACCAATCGCTTCCCTGTGTCCGCGCTCACAACGCACTGACCTTGCATGAGGGCCGAGATGAAGGCACGCGGGCAGGGAGATAGGGACCGCAGCTGCACTCAGAGGAGGGAGGGAAAGAGAGAGAGAGAGAGAGAGAGAGAGAGAGAGAGAGAGAGAGAGCGGCCGTCGTTTCACTCAACGCGCGCTCATCTAACGCCTCATCCACACTCACAGGCGTTTACTATTTGACGTAATGGGACTTGTCCTTTACACCCGGCCTGAGCGAAACCCCCGGCGCCCGCTCTCCTGCTGTATCTGGCCCCTGCGAGGCTTCTTCAGCTGCCGCAGGAAACTCCCTCATTTCTCATCTCGCCAAAAGAATTATGCGTCGAGTGGAAACAGGAGGGAAAGAGATCATCTCTGACATGTAATGTGAAGTGATAGAGGGACTCATTCGGAGGGAGTGCGGCGGGGGACGTCTTTTAACGGCCCGTCGGAACCGGAGAACGGTGCATCGACCCGGCCCGAACGTTAACCGAGAGTCACACCGTTGATGCGCTGCCAGGTCGAGTTGGAGAAATCCACGCACCTCCAAGTGGCATGTTCTTGGCCTGAGCTCAGGTCCAAGATAAATTGTGATAAATAAATACTTTAGAAATTCTGTAATCGTTTTGAAAGTGATTTAAAGCCCTTGCCATCAGTTCAAAGTGTTTCATATTTTTATTCCCGGCCTGATGTCGGCCCCATAAATCGGGGAGGTTTGCGTTAAAAACCAGCCCTACAATGGAGGCTTTGTGTCTCTGTGTGTGTGTATGTGTGTGTGTGTGTGTGTGTACCTCTCGGTGCGGCGGCCTCCAGCACGACCTAATATGGTCAAATGCCTCTGACAGCACTCTCTCTCTCCTCCTCAATCATCCCTCTGTTAAAGGCATTTCCAAAAAAACACAATTTTAAGGGATCCATCGCTGAAAGGCCAATAATTGATGTTTCTGACTCCAGATTCAAATTCATGTGGCTTGTTTTAATAAGCGCAGGAACAAGAGTCAGGTTTTGGCAGCCAGCGCTCCAAGGATCTAATTACCTGTCGTGTCTGTCAGCGATTACAGTGGAGAGGGAGCCGCTCCCACTCAAAGCACCTGTTTACCACAGAGGTCCGCAGATGCACGGCAGACATTTCAAGTCCTGTGCACATCAGCTCAAAGTAAGACCCACTGTTGTAACTGCTTCCACTTGGACGGTCATAATGGTTCAAAGACGACCCCCCACACTCCTCATGTTTGAATATGAAGTTACAGCAACATGGTCTGTGTGTGTACACAGCTCTTCATCACGTCTTGAAGACCTCTCAAGGCACTTCACAGTCACAGTTTACATTCACCCAGTCACACAAACATTCATACTGTGCATCTACTTGCAGCACGTTGTGTCTACGATGGAACAATGTGGGGTTCAGTGTCTTGCCCGAGGACACCTCGGCATACGGAACGGAGGGAGGCGGGAATCGAACCCCGTGACCATCTGGTCAGTGGACGGATCCTCTAACCCTCTCATCCACACATGCTTTGCTTAGAGCTGCTGATACCGAGTTAAACCTGGAAGGAGCCACTTTATGGGCTGTGAGCAGTGTCTCAATCAGGCACCACATCCTCCTGGAGTTGCCATTAGGAACTGACGGCATCACAGAGGTTGGACCAGACCAGGTCCCTTTTTTTTTTTTTACGGTCCCTTCTTCTAACAAACGCTTCTTTCAACTCCAAAGTGAACAGATGAGCCCCCTTCAGGCCGCTCTATTCCTGGAATGACCAAGATGGCGCTATCAAGCCTCGACTGGATTGGACAGCTCGCGCAAGCTCAAGAAGCAAGAGGAAGAACAGCTACAACACTTGTAGGGCTGGTGCTACGCAACAGGGAGGGGGGAGGGGATACACTAATGCTGCAATCCATGGAAATCCGCAGAGAGCGAGCCCATTTCATGAACTTAAGCCTTTGTGGTCTCAACCTAAAATGATGTAATCATCAAATTGGGAAAATGAAATCAAATCTGAACGTGAAGTCGTTTGAGGGTGGATTGTGAAAAAGCCACCAAGAGCAGGCCGCAGTGGTTTCAACCTTCCAATCGAACGAATACGTGGGATCAGTAAGAGAACGTGCTCGACGTGGTCCAAGTCTAAAGTCATTTGTAGGAAAAAGGAGAGAAAACGATCGAGCTACTGAAACGTGGTTTACAGGTCTATCGTCAGAATCCTTCGGTTCATTTCCACTCTGCCTGCGGCTTTGGGTTCCACCCCACGGGCGAGAAAAGGCCCCACAGGGCCGGCGGATAAAGAATGAGCATGGTGAAGAGGACGGGGGCCGACGGCAGGACCCTGAGAGAGCTCCTCTCTCTCCTCTCCCTCTTTCCAGCGCCTCGTCCTCTCATCCATCCCCGTCCGCCGGCTCCCGGCTCCACATTTCACATTGATGGATATTAATGATGAAGGGCAACACGATCCGACTTTGTTCCTCCATCCCCGGTGTCCGCGGCTCGCTTCGTTACTGATCAATGTCCCTCGTCCTCCATCTTAATCAGACCCCACCTGATTCATCGCCGAGGCCGGTGTGGGGAAGGGTTGATCACTCACGCAGATGTCAGTCCGGCCCCATTCCCCCTGTTTTATCTATTGCCCTGGAGCTTGACACACATGACCTGGCATCAGCGGGCCGGTGATCTGTGTCTGCTGCTGCCTCCGCTGCGTGTACATGTGTGAGGGTTTGAGCGTGTAACACAGTCAACATGTGACCTCCAGCCCCCGGGTTGGTGGGGCCCGTAAATCTGTCACTGTTCCTCAACACAGCCGAACCTCTGACCCCCAACAAACCTGCCAACACCCCCATGTTTGCTTTGTTTTTGTTTTTTTTCTCCTTCTGTTGTTTCAGTGGATTTCGGCTCTGATCAGCACTGGTGGATGTGGGTTAGAACCGGGGGCGGGGGCGGGGGGGGGAAGGGGGGGGGGGGGGGGGGGGTGGGTGTTCATCCATCTGCCTCCGGGGCAGATGGATGAACCAATAGGAAAGTGAAAACACTTGCAGTTCACAGGGTGGCCACTTGAGGCTGGCTCCATAAGGGAGTAAATCCCCATAGACTCCCATGTTAAAATGGTCATCTTTGGGGTGAATTAAACATGTTTAAAGGCTGGTAAAAAAAAAAGAAGACAGTTTTGGTCTCAATTCGTCAAATAGTTTCCTCTTGACAACTGGAATTCTTTTCTACGACTTGCTTGTTTCTGTTTTATTAATGTTTGTAATTTCTAATTAAGGGTGCGGCCTCTTGACCGACACCTGGGCCGACCTGGCGCGAACTGCGGGTGATGCAACGGCGCCAGGGGCCCGCCCACAACTCTGCGAGTGCTCCGCCTCTTTGCCCGTTTTTGGACGAACCCAGGAAGTAGGAGGAGTTAGGCAAGACGGCAACAAGTGACCGGCCCACAAATTGCTTCATAAGCAACAGGTGACGTCATGGACGCCGCGTCCTACTATCGAGCTTCCATCGGTGACACTTGGGAAAGTGATGGGCTTTGATACGTGTTGAGCGCGTGTGCCATGCCCGCCCCCCCCCTCCCCCCCCCCGCCCCCCCCCCATGCCCCCCCCCCCGACTCCATCTCTCCACACCTCTCTCACTCTCTCAGACCACAGAGCTGGTGTCAGTCTGAGACGGAGCCTCGAGTTGCCGCCGCCGCGTCCTCCTGCCTGCAGCTCTGCCTCCACTCGTCTCTGTGCGACTCGCCCTCCTCCACAGGTGTCCTGAGGAATTCTCCGCTCTTGTAAACATCACTTGTCGAGGTGTCACCTTTCACCCCGCCCCCGCCCCCACCGCGCCCCACTCCCCAGC
>JAFBJT010108157.1:53760-69372 GCA_016785325.1 Chascanopsetta lugubris | reverse complement strand
CGGTCAACGAAATGATTAAGTGTGTAAACATACAACATATCAGAATCAAATGCAATATGTAAATAAAAACTCATGAATATGGTGATAACTATATGCAACTTCTATGGATTCATTTAAGTCAATGAAATATTAAAATTACAAATGATAAAATATCAAAATAAGAAATGATTTAATAAAGAATGACCTCATAGTAAAGTTCACTGCTGGTGAAACTTTGATCAATTAATCAAGTTATTTATTCATTTTCCAGTAAGACAAATAACTCATGTAAACTGACATAAAGAACCTGAGCAGCCAACTGGGTATTAGACCCCCCCCCCCCCCCCCCCCCCCCCCCCCCCCCCCCCCCCCCCCCCCCCCCCCCCCCCTCAAGTGCACAGCTGTCCCTGCTGCAGAACACAGACGTCATGAGTGTAACATCAGACCGGCGAGGCGGCCGCGCTCTCTCAGCCTCGAACCTGCTGTTGGTCTCTCTCGCACTCTTTGGATTGTTTAATGTTTAATGGGAAACTTCTGTGTGGTTCCAAACACACACACACACACACACACACACACACACACACACACAAGTTCAGCTGGTTCTTTGTATCGTAATCTTCATGAATCTGGATGTGAATCGCTGTTAGCCGCGGGGCGCTCGTCTGCGCCGCCGCCGCCGCCGCCGCCGCGGACCCCCGAGCTCGGGGGGATCCTCCGGAGGCCGATGGCCACGCCGAGAGTTTCCCCCCATAAAAGAGGCGAGAGCTTCACAGTTTCCAAAGATCTGACAAACAGGAGTCTCTCTTAACTCTCCACTGCTATACATGGCTGTGGACTGTGTTGTCAGCATCCAACCACCCCCCCCTCCTCCCCCCTTAACCCCCCTTAACCCCACCCCCCCATAACCCCCCCCCCCCCCACCCCCACTCTCCTCTTTCAGCTGCCCGCTCGCTCAGCTCGCCCTCCTTTTCAGGGGCCCATCATGAATCATGGAAATTGATTATGCTGTCACGACTCAAATCCCTCTGCCCAGGGCTTGACCGCAGAGTGTGTGACTGCAGGTCGGTCAAGCCTGCTTAAGGAGATGCGCCCCCCCCCCCCCCCCCCCCCCCCCCCCCCCCCCCCCCCCCCCCCCCCCCCCCCCCCCCCCCCCCGGCTGTCCTGCAGAGGGCCCACTTGGCCGCGGCGCCCCCGCGGGGTCACGTACCCTCCCGGCGTAGCGAATCGGAGGGGGATCACTCACGTCGACGGGCAGGAATGAAGATGTCGCCGCTTGAAATTCCACTGCACGACATTAAAAAAGGTAAGAGGGAGGCGTCGCCCCCCCTCTGAAAACTCTCACAACACATAATGCGTCATACGTTGTACAAATATTTAAAGTTATTGTTCCCCTGGGCAGATCTCATCACTTGTACCCAAGTGTTTCCAGACTTATCACTTCACCAGGACCTAAGGTAACATTAAAGGTGCTGTGTGTAAGATTTTCTTCAATGCTTGACACGTCTATCTGTAGAATTAGAAGACAATTATATACATAGACATTTTCACAAATGTATAATCACCACATTGTATGACTCGCTTTTTTTCGCAACCCTAAAATGAGCCCTTTTACGTAGAATTTACTTCAGGGGCGGGTCCAACCTGTGGGGGCCGCCATGTTTTTTACAATAGCTCAGAGTGGACGTACTAAACCGACAACCGAGGTTCTCCCGCACGCTTGAATGCGAGGGGTGAGGTGTTGGATACAATATTCAGCCATACCAGTAGATGTCACCAAATTCTACACTCTGCACCTGTGTTCACGCATGTCATTGTAACCTCAAATAGCAGACGGCTCCACAACGCTACAGGTTGTTATTAACTCATACATTACGTATAACACACAAAATCTATCCCTTTGTGTTCACCAGGTAAAAACCACGGTGTACCTGGAGTACGCCAAGGCCGTGGGACCGCTGCTGTCCGTGCTCATCTGTTTCCTGTACGGCTGCCAGAGCGCCGCCGCCATCGGAGCCAACATCTGGCTCAGCCAGTGGACTAACGATGCCTCCAGAAATCAGACCAAGGAGAATGTTGATATGAGAGTCGGGGTGTATGCTGCGCTAGGCTTTGCACAAGGTGAGAGACGCTCCATCCAACTCATTTTTAAGCGTAAACCAATTCATAGACAGACATTTATTGTCTTGAAACTCTCTTTTCCGGAACTGCTTTTTTGAGCAGACGCGTTAAACTTGGGCTGTCACATCTTATACCGTAATATGGTGTCTCTTACTTTCTCTGCATTAGTGAGCAGGAAAGTGTGCCGCTCGCTGCCTGTTGCTCACTATAGAGTGTGGGCCTCAGGGCAGAGGAACCAAAAGCCTGTTTCTCCACCAATTAGCATGCGTTCATCTGGTTGGTTTGGCGATGAGAGCGTATTGTGCGCGGGACGCGTGATGTGACCCTTTCTTTTTCAGTCAACGGAGGACAATGACACCTGTGCTTACAAGTTCCGCCGTCCATTCCTCATTCCACCGTCAACTTCCCTGTCTAATGTTTTTTTTTTTCCCACTCCTCCCATTCACCTCCAATCCCAGGTATCCTGGTCATGATTTCCTCCTTCACTCTAGCCTTGGGAAACATCAGCGCAGCCAGAAAGCTGCACCATAACCTGCTGACCAACAAACTTCACACCCCCCAGTCTTTCTTTGATACCACGCCTATAGGACGCATCATCAACCGCTTCTCCAAGGACATCTATGTGATAGACGAGGTTCTCCCGTCCACCGTGATCATGTTCCTGAGCACCTTCTTCATCTCTCTCTCCACAATGATAGTTATCATTTCCACCACACCCATCTTTGCTGTTGTCATTGCGCCTTTGGCGTTCGTATACATCTTTGTCCAGGTACTCCAGATGGTCCTCTCTGTTCCCTCGTCTTCTCTGTCCTTTCCTGCTTCCTGTTGTGGGAATGGCATTCTGCATGCATGTCGATGCAGCCGCCTTTTTTTTAATTTAATTTAATTTTTTTCAGTTTCTGCGTTTTCCTTGTTTCTTTGTAGCCTGCAATGTTGTCCGTGATGAACAGCCGGCACCATGATTATCTCTCTTTTCCACCTTTAACTCACTTAGGTCTCTCCACAGATCTTCCTGTCCTGCCTGCAGCCTTTCATCACACAAACACACACACACACACACACACACACACACACACACTAGTAAAGCGTGTCTTGTGTCTTCACTCGTAAAGACACGTGCCCCAGAATCCCCACGTGCACTGAAATGTACCTGATTATAGGATACAAACGAGTACAGGTGCGTTGAGATTTAAGCTCAGTATACGTGACCCACAGTCTCCATCTAGTGGTAAAGTAGTTTGAATACAACTGAGTTTTCCCCTTTCAATTCTGTTTCAATAGATATCTTATGGAGTTTTTCAGGGCCTGTCAGGGATGGTTATGTCACCAATGTGTATGAAACAGTTCTGAGCCAAGTTTCCCAAAATTTCAAAAGGCTCCACAAAGCGCCACGCTGTCAGAAATACACCAACTTTAGACACAGTGTGTTTGGAAGTTTGAGTGCCACGAAACCTGTGTTTTCTGGCAGTGGTTACCTTCAGCTGGTCGTGGGACTTTAGTTTGTATAACTGCTGGATACCCAGCCACGTGTTAGCGTCGAGATCAATGATTTCCTGTGAGGAAGACATATTCATTTGGGGACAAGTGCAATGCCTGACTCTTTGTAAACGAGAGCTCGGAGCATCTGAGTTGATGTTGTATTGGACTGGTGGTATCCATCGTGAATGCATTGTAAATGATGTGTGTGTGTGTGTGTGTGTGTGTTATATAGTGCGTTTTGTAGACCATCAGCAATATACAGTATGGTTTACATTCACTCACTCACATAAAACATGTGCACGAATTTGCGCCAGTATCTTGCCCAAGGACTCACTGGGATATTGGACTGGGACAGACTTTGATTCTAACCACCACCTCTCTGGTTAGGCAACGATCAGTTCACCGGAGCCTCCATTGTGGTCTGTCCTCTGCTTTAGTCGGCCCCCAGCTGTTACGTGCAGCTGCCTCCCTCGGTAGTTGTGTTGTTCTGTTTGATTTGCAGTGACGGCCCCCTCTACTCTTAGTGATCTGTTGTGGGCACACATGAAATGACACATCCTGATTGTTTTTCTGCTGGTTTTGAGCTCACACCGATTGTTATCTTGATGAAAAGTTTTTTGTTTTTTTTCTCTCTCTTGCTCCAAGAGCCTGGTCTCTCAGATCGATAGCAGGATTGATTGGTTTTGCATTCAGATTTGACACTGACTCAGATAAACCCTGCATGTGGATCGATTTCCTACTTCCACTTTTTCTAATCCTCACACTGCTTTTGTGGATTTTTGTGGAAAGAATGCTCTCTGATTTCTCCTCTGTGAAATGCATCCGTCAGAATACCTCAGCCAAAGAAGATTATGCACAAACTCTCACAACCCTTGTAATTTATTTGTAAGGATACATATGACCCGACAGCAAAACATAATGAAGATGGAACCTAATATTCTCTTTCTACAAATTGTAGCTACAATGCTCCCCTTGCTTCAGATTATTTTGACTGAGCATGTGGGATTAGGAGATATCTAGTGGTGATGTGGCCTGGTGTAGTTGTCCAGCCCTCACATAAGCTTTACTTGCAGACCTGTAGGAGAACCTCTGGTAGCCTTCATTTTTTTTTTACTGAAACTCTTTGGTCTGTCAATTTTGTAAAACATCTTTAGAAATGAACTGCTCCTGATGTAAACGGAAAGGGCAGCAAATAATTGTATATATGTTTAACATGTCTATTATTTTCTATTGCACTTTTGCAAATACAAACGAGAAAATGCACATTCTACCATCAAGTCCTTGAACAGAGAGGCAAACGTTTGCCAATGATAGTTGAGTTGCCATTAAAACTCGACTGTAGTTTTGTTGTGCATTCTGCTCAACTGCAGAATGCTAAGACATGCTGGTCTCCACAAATACCATCTGCTCTGTGGGGTAAATGTAAGGTGCTCATTTTCTTATCTGAGGTAAGGAAAACAAGAGCTCTGTCAATATTAAGGGAAATTACATCACTTATACCTCATGTCATGCACATTAAAGCAGAGATAGGTATTATTTCCTTTTCAGCACACAGGAAGCAGATGTAAAACGATATATATTTATAGTGAGCATGTCGACAGTACTCTCTAAGACATTTTTTTTTAAAATATATTTTTTTTTATTTAACCTTTATTCATACAGGTAATCTCATTGAGACACATGGTCTCCTTCTCAGGAGAGACTTGTCCTCAACCAACATAACAATACAAAATGACACAAACAAACGGGATCAACACAATCCATACACCTCGCAATGCGTGCGCACACGCCCAGCGTCGACAGCGAGGGCAGCGCGCAGACCCCAGACGATACAAACCAGAGAGCAGACATTTCACACACGCTCACAAATGCAGTGCGTGCGAGAGGAACGGCTGAATTTGGAACGGAGGAAATCAAAGCACGAGCAGTGCGCCTGAAGAGTCGTCAGTGAGACCACGCGCTTGAATCATGAAACTCTGTCATTCGACCCATTGAATAAGTCCAACTGTGCTAGTGACTGTGTGAAACCCGCGCTGGTTCCCAAGCGCAGACGTTGTTGTTGTTGTCGCCTCTGACTCCGCCCTCCCGCTCCCCACAGGTGTGCTGATATTGGCAAACTGCCTGTTGTGCCGGGCCTACAGTATGCTGCAAGCGGCCAAGCTCACGCACAACAACATGCTCCGGGGGGTCTTGCGAGCTCCGCAGGCCTTCTTCGAGAGCACCCCCACTGGGCGGATTCTAAACCGCTTCAGCAAAGACGTGGACACTATAGACTCGCACATTCCCGAGAACATTGACATATGGATGCGCACTTTCTGGTACACGCTGAATGTGCTGCTCATATGCTCTGCCCTCACCCCAATGTTCCTCATAGTCGTAGCCCCGTTAATGGTGTTCTATTGGTGGGTTCAGGTAAATAGGCAACAAAGTCTGCTAACATCATTTCAACATGCATGTCTGAGAGTGTTGCTGAGTGTGTGCTGTTAGACTGTGGTTGCATGTGGCTGGTGGGATGATCGGTGCTGCTCTAGTACAGTAGCTGCAGTGTCGTCTGGTGTCCAGTAGTCCTAGAGTAGCTGCTCAGTCTCTAGTGTGATCTAGTGGGAGCTCTGCTACAGCTGGTCGCATCAATCATATTTCAAATGAAAAGCAGATCAGTGGTGATTCTGGTGTCAGTCATTTGGCTCATTGGTGTTTTTAAGTGTCACATCAGGTGGTGGAGTTGCAGGTTGCAGCTGAATAACCATCAACCATCATGCTTCCATTCCAAGCATGTAGGAGATTATCGGATAGCCCTCGGTTATATTCAGAAACTCAAAAGGTTTGACTGTTAGGGGCTAAACGCGGCAGTGGGCTTCGTAAAGATGTCCGGCTTCTGATGTAAATATATAGGCCTTGTTTTCGAATCATTAAATCAACTAGTCAGATACTCAGGCGATTGTACACATTCATGACACATAAAAAAGCATCATATTAATTGGTTGTATCCCATTTCTACCAATAGTATGGTAACATTTTTCATCTTAATCTTAAAAACTGAACTCTCGACGGCAGGTCTGCCCCGGGGGCAATAATAACTTCAGATATTGAAGCCAATCCAATTGATCCTTGAGAGTTGACAGAGATGTTTCAATGCCCACATAGAAGCCATCATGTGTTGACTGTGGATTGTCGAGTGCAGGATTGTGCGATTGTTTGTTTAATTCTCGCCCCCGTGACAAATGCTAAATTTGTGGTTCAGATTTAAACCCAAGGTCAATGCACACGCCTGAGCTTGACCTCAATATCACAAAAGTTTGGTTTTAGTTGCAATCCACAAAAATTGGTTCACACATCTCAGCTGATCTGTGCGGAAGTTGAACAACCATGTCATGGAGAAACCTGGATGGTTTCAATAGAATCCCCAGTTCCTCCATTTCAAACCTCAGGTGTAGGAATTCAGGGTGTTGTGGAACAGGAATCCCCTCAGGATCTTCTTCGTTTTTTTTCTACTTTATCTATCTCGTATGAGTCTTGAAAAAGTTTGTTTGGGATTGACTTGATTGCTGGAGCTCAGCTGAAACACCTGTATGCAGAGAGAGGAGAGGCCCAGTTCAGACCAGGCACTGAGAGAGCAGCACCTACACCTGACGTTATAACACACACTGATCAGCTCCACTGTGATGGTTCGGGCCTGCGCAGCTTCCAAAGACCACATAATGATGTTTGAACTGAGAGAGAGAGAGAGAGAGAGATGGAAACAGAGAGAGAGAGAGATGGAAACTGAGAGAGAGATGGAAACAGAGAGAGAGAGATGGAAACTGAGAGAGAGATGGAAACAGAGAGAGAGAGAGAGAGAGAGATGGAAACTGAGAGAGAGAGAGAGATGGAAACAGAGAGAGAGAGAGAGAGATGGAAACAGAGAGAGAGACAAAGACCACATAATGATGTTTGTGGAAACTGAGAGAGAGAGAGAGAGATGGAAACAGAGAGAGAGAGAGATGGAAACTGGGAGAGAGAGAGATGGAAACTGAGAGAGAGAGAGAGAGAGAGAGATGGACAGAAACGGACAGACGGGCAGATGGACAATGAGACAGACAGGTGGACGGACCAAGAGAGAGACAGATGGAAACTGAGAGAGAGAGACAGATGGAAACAGAGAGAGAGAGATGGAAACAGAGAGAGAGAGACAGAGAGAGATGGAAACAGTCATGGACAGAAACGGACAGACGGGCAGATGGACAGTGAGACAGACAGGTGGACGGACCAAGAGAGAGACAGTCCTTCTTCTCCCTCCCAGATTAGCTTCCAGGTTAGAACATGAAATGGAACAATTAAATGTCTTCAGTCCATTTCACAGACATTCTTCAAGTAATTGTTTCAGTCAAGGTCGGAAACAAACCTCCAATCTTCTCAAACCAAATAGAACAGAGCACATTTTCAGCCAGGACGGGCAGTTTGTCGTTTGACACACTCACTCATGGCAGGCCTGTCAGACCACCAACTAATTTTTGTCAATGATTTGAAAGTACAGGACTAACACCAACCATACTAACTCAAATCCTCTATGTGTGGCTTTGCTTCGCATCTCACCTGCATGATCTGTGCTTTGATCGTGCGCCGCAGAAGCTTCTGTTTGATTAACTCCAAACCAATAACACTGCCAATGAAGTCGCTGCTTTCAGCCTTTTCAAAATCACCGAATCTTAAATCACGTTTGATTGTCCAGGAACAGTGTGTAGGATTTAGTGACACCAAGGGGTGAAGCCACACACCAAACTCACCCATGTTGTCATTCACCCAACTGAAACGACCTGAAGGGGATTAGTTTGGAGATTTTCGGCTCCTTTTCAAACATGGTGGTGCAACATGGTGTCCTCCATCTTGTACAACTCGGTATCGGCGGCTCTGTTTGGACGATGTCGTGGTTGCTCCTCATTGTTTGCGCTAATACGTATCTGTGAGGATATTTTCAGCTTCTGATTGATACATGTTTCAACTAAATCTTACACACTGGGCTGTTAACGTGTTGATCAATTAAGTTCAAAACAAAACACCTGCAGTTTTGTCAGTAATTATTAGTACGTCATAGTTCTCCACTAATGAGAGTGGAAAACATTCCAGGAGCGAATGTATCTCGAATCAACCAAAATCACTTCAACTGTGATTATAAACTGTAAACTGCAGGTGGTTTGCTTTCACGGTGTATTAGAATCTGTGTGTGTGTGCGTGTGTGTGTATGCGTGTGTGTGTGTGTGTGTGTGTGTACACATCATAATTCTCACACTCATGAGGAGACTGAAGACGAAGCCACTCCCATGAAACTCTCTCTATCTCAGCTGTATCCAAACCACAGTCTTCATTCAGAGTTATGTGAAGCGTTTTCAAACAAACCAAACACACACATCGTGTCAATTAGCGTTAGACGGAGCTGTGGCTGTTTCCACTCTGCCAGATGTTTTCAGACAAAGGAATTGAATGAGGAGAATAGACACAATAACCACTGTTCTTCATGAAGAGTTGATATCTTATCTCTAATTTATGTTCACCATGTTTGTACAGTGGGAACCTGAAGGACAGACAGACCACATACGAGCATGTTTATGGTCGGACCCCACCCCCCCCGAGATGGGAGTCCTTGATAATTATGAGTCTGGTTTCCACGACAACCATAACTGGAATTACCATTGTTGTCACAACTGTCTCAGACAGTGAATTGTTGTTTTTAAGGCTCGACTGTAAATCTCCGTGTTGAACAGCTGAAGTGGGAAGGATCTCCTCTCAGGCTTCACGTAGAGTTGTAGTATTTACTGTAAAGACACCAGAGTGCTGAGTGACATGTTCTCAGTCATGTTCTCAACCAGAAGCTCAAAAGATTATTTTCCCAAAATCGGACTCAAATCTATCCAAATCCCCTCGTATTACACTTTCAAAATGTAAATTCAATCCTCTTTAATGCTGCGGAGTTAATCTGACAAGTTAGCTGCTGTGTGGATGATTCACTTTCTGCAGTTTTCTGATCCGGAGTAGAATAGAAAAACTTGCAGTTCACTGAGTGGCCACTTGAGGCTCTAAAAGCGAGTCAGTCCTCAAAGACTCCCATGTTAAAACGGTCAAACCTGGGGGTGCTTGATATTCTGACGAGGTTCGAAATTGCTTAGAATTAAGGGCGTGGTCTCTTGTGGATGCTGCAACAGCACCATGGGCCCCACCCCCAGCTCTACCTGTGCCCCGCCTCTTTGCCCGTTTTTGGTATGAACCAGGAAGTGGGAGGAGTTAGGCATCTGCAGGATGCCGAGGAGTGAACCGCCCATAACGAGCCTCAGTAGCACTCTGCAGAAACCTCTGGGTGATGTCACGTCCACCTCTTACACACAGACTATGATCTAGATACTTGAGCAACATTTTCTTCACACAGAAGAAAAAAATCATCAGAATGTTGAGAAATTCAAACTCTAATAAGGAAAAGAATGAGATGGATGATGCCGATTTCATTTCCACCCTTTAAACCCTGTGGCCCCTCACATGGAACCATCATTAAAACCACACCACATCACAGACTCACACATTAAGTGCAGCTAAAAGAATTCAGCCTCACACACACACACGGGTTAAAATCCATAAAACAGGCCCCTCTCATGTTTCATGCATCATCAGAACATAGAAGAGAAAGGACATGTTGTACCTCGTCCACAGGATCTGGTGAGTGACCTGAAGGGGGAGCTGGGCGGCAAGTTCGAGAGTCTGATCGTGGCTCTGATGACCAACCCCCTCTCTTATGATGTGACTCTGCTCCGCAACGCCATCAAGGTGAGAACATCTGCAGGCACCACTACTGTGAGAGAGAGAGAGAGAGAGAGAGAGCGAGAGAGAGTTACAGCTCAAGTTTGTGAGATATGACATTTTCCACATGTGACCACTAGGGGGCAGGAACGGATGAGAAAGTGCTCGTGGAGATCCTGGCCTCCAGGTCACCTCAGCAAGTGAAGGAGATTAGCGCTGCTTATAGAAAGGGTAACACACACACACACACACACACATTTTGTGTACTCAAAATACAGCAGCATCAAAACATTGTATAGGATTACAATGACGTGTGTGTGTGTGTGTGTGTGTGTGTGTTCCTCAGAGTATGATGACGATC
This sequence comes from Chascanopsetta lugubris, assembly GCA_016785325.1. Lineage (NCBI taxonomy): Eukaryota > Metazoa > Chordata > Actinopteri > Pleuronectiformes > Bothidae > Chascanopsetta > Chascanopsetta lugubris. The sequence goes on along the minus strand of JAFBJT010108157.1, from coordinate 58,673 downwards.
TGGAGGAGGATATATGTGGAGACACTTCAGGTCACTTCAAGAGGCTTCTGGTGATTCTGCTGCAGGTACGATTCTCCTCCTCCTCCTCCCCCCCATCTTCATCTCTTCTCCTCTTTCTCCTCTTTTCCTCCATCCACCCATCTCCTTCTGCCGATTCATCTTCCTCCTCCAACCTCCCGCCTCCTCTCCTTGAACAGTCTCTCCTCTCTCTCCTCCTCAGGCCAACAAGCAGCACGGCATCCAGCAGGGGGAGATAGAGAACGATGCTCAGGTGAGTCAGCCGTTTGTTGATGTTCACTTCAAATGTCTGCTCTTCATCATCAATGGAGTCTTTGTCAGAGTGTGTGTGAGTGTGTGAGCGTCACATGAGTTCACAGACGGCAGCTGAATGAGCTCTGAGCTGTTGGAAGGAGGGAGGTGGAGATGAGTGATGCTGTGGCTCCCTCTAGTGGAGGGAGCGAGTAAATACTCCTGAAATCAATGTTTTGAAAAGGAACAAGTCATTTAACAGTGTATTAGTTCTTTTTTTTGTGAATATTTAGGATTGTTTATTTTATATTTCTATTGTTTTGAAGAACCAAACTTCTGATTTAAACAATCCCATGTGGTTGTAGGTTCTCTTCAAGGCCGGAGAGCAGAAGTTTGGCACCGACGAGCAGACGTTCGTCACCATCCTCGGCAACCGCAGCCCCGAGCACCTGAGGAAAGGTGTGTGCGGCCGCAGATTTTTACAGAGCTGCCGTAATTAATGTTAGGGTAACATCCCATAATACTAATCAGCCTGACCCCTGTGTGTGTGTGTGTGTGTTTCAGTGTTTGAGGCCTACATGAAGCTGTCAGGGTATGAGATGGAGGAGAGCATCCAGAGGGAAACATCTGGGAGCCTGAGAGACCTGCTCCTAGCTGTTGGTACGAGACACTCACACACACACACACACGCACACACACACACACACACACACACATTCATACACACACACACACACACACACACACATTCATACACACACACACACAGTATATAAATACTAATGTCTTGTTTGTTTCCTCCGCTGCAGTGAAGTGTGCTCGCAGTGTTCCGGCCTATTTTGCCGAGACTCTTTACTACTCAATGAAGGTAAGATGTCAGACTGAATGTTAGAGCAAGGATGTGTGTGAGAGTGTGTGTGTGTGTGTGTGTGTGTGTGTGTGTGTGTGCGAGCGTGCGTGTGTCTGTGTGTTTTATTTTGAGATATTCCTAAAATGATAAGTAAGGTAATGGGTCAAGCAGAGCTGGTTCTTGGTAGAAGCCATATAGGCAGTCGCCTTGAGCACCACCTGCTGGATGGTGGATTTATGTTATTTTATTGAATTACTTTTTATTGTTACTTGTGTTATTTTAGTGTGTGTTTGATGAACAGTTAAACCTTTAAGGTCTGTCATACGGCTGTTGTCCATGATGTTGGGGTGGAGTGTGTGCATGGAGGGGTGGGGTGGGGAGAGGGGGTGGGGGGGCACCGACCCATACTCTTGCCCGGGGCACCAAAATGGCTCGAGCCGCCTCTGGGTCTAAGCAACAAGAGACACAGTATTTTGGTGATACGATGATCTGAATTCAGGCCCTGATTTCTTTCTTTACTTTTGTTTTGTTAGGATTTAAAATCTGTGCTTTAAAAAAAATGAATTGAATCATATTCCTCATCTATTTCTGTTCTGTTTTTAGTTCCACATTACCACGATGTTCTCATTTATCTCATTTAATTATTCTTCCGTGGGAAAATCTCCAGAAAAGTTGGACTTTTTTGAAAACTCACTAAAAAACATGTTAATGATAATCTGATGCATCAGTCAAACACGGTTATTGAAGTCATGGTGTGTGTGGTTGTGTTTGTTGGAGGGTGTTGGTACCGATGACGACAGGCTGATCAGAGTGATGGTGAGTCGCAGTGAGGTGGACATGTTGGACATCAGGACCGAGTTCAGGAGGCTGTTCGCCTGCTCCCTGCACTCAATGATCAAGGTACACACACACACACACACACATATATATATACACACACTAAAGATGTCGCTCTGTTAAATCCTGTGCTCGTGTGTTTGTTACAGGGAGACACCAGCGGCGACTACCGCAAGGCCTTACTCCTGCTCTGCGGTGGCGATGATGCGTAACCATGGCAACAAGCAATAATAGGAACCATGACCCGATGGCCTTCCGTCTCCCATGCGAGAGACCAGGTCCGTCAGGTCGAATCTAGGATTCCAAAGTCTTGTTATTTGAAGTCAGTTTAACTTTTTGTCCATGTAAACATTATCATGCAGCTTTTGGTCGACTAATATTTCAGCGCCGTGTTTTATTTTTGGGGGTTTGTTTTTTCATTTGTAATTTCAAAGTATCTGAAGACACTTTTCTTTTGTTTGCACATTGTACGGCACAACCGATATGCAACAATAAACACTTCATGTCGTGTCCAGCAGCTGTGGAGCCTGATTGGTTTCTGATGCACTTACACCTTGTGGCCACTAGAGGGAGCCACGTGGAAAAGCTTCAGCAGAGCTGGGGCTGAAGCTGAGACGCTTTTAGATTAAAGGTGCAGTGTGCAAAATGTATCCATTTCCTTCTCCGTGGACTGAAGTGAATAGAGAATAATTATACTGATCTCAACGGGCGTAAAATCTCCTGAATTAACACATTGTTAATTTTGATCGCCTTAGATTAATCCCACATTTCCGACACAATGGGTGGATTTTCTCTGGTGGAGTAACCCATGAAAAAATACATTTAAATCTGCAGAGGAATTAAACCTCATGACCTGGATCAGGGACCACCAGGAGCAGCACACATAACTTTATTCGAGCTGATTTAGTGGAAATACCTCAGACCTGGGATGTTATAAATGACTCACTGCTGCTTCAGATCACATACACGCGAGTTCTCACTGTGGCGTGTTCTGCAGAGGTCATTCAGAGGTCACGGCCATCACTGTGCGTCCTGACCTTTAAAGTCAATCCACCTGTGGCTGCTGGTTTTGAGGGACATGGTCTTGAACCTGCAGGTGACACCTGTTGCCGTGACGATGATTTATAAAGAAAAAGGGTTCTATGGTGTTCAGTGACATGTATATGTGTGTGTGTGTGTGTGTGTGTGTGTGTGTGTGTGTGTCACCTCAGGTCCTGCTCCTCCACGCTCAGCTCTCCTCCTCCCGGGAGCGGCTGCTGTTGATTGTTGCCACGGCGACACACAAGCCAATAACAAGGTCTGAAACAGCAGGGTGTGGGGCGGGGCGGGGGGAGGAGGGGCGGGTCAGGCCACCTCGAGCCACAGCGGGAACAATGAGGCTGACTCCTCCCCCCTCGCCGCCGGTGGGCGTGGGAGTGTGTGGGTGGGCCGGTGGCGGCCTCCAGCTTTGTAGGTCACAGTCAGTGGGGCAGGGAGGGAGTTGTGCCGTTGTGGTGTTTTCCTCCCGTGGGAGGTTCAAGTTCAGGGTCGTCTCCGGCGTCGGCTCCCGTTTCACGTGCGACGCGTTCGACGGCGGAGTGAACCTTTGCGCTGAGTCACCGGAACTGTCTCAACACGCAGCAGCGCACGAGTGGGCGAAACCTGTTACGCACCGATACCGAGGTCCCCGCAGGTCGCCGCCGTTTCAGCTCATCGAGCCGAGTTCCAGGGCAATTAAAGGTGCGGCGTGTGGGATGTTGGCAGGATGTGGGCGTTTCCCTTCACCTCAGCCTCACACCTGAAGTAAATGGCGAACCTCATGGCAGATTTCAGTTACTGATAAAAAAATGTAAACAAAAAAAAACTGTGCGAACGGGAAGGTCCAACATGGCCGCCGCCGGAGAGAGGACCTGCTCCTAGGAATTGTTTTTAGAACGCGCGTCAATAATTGATGGATGTTTCTCCCACTTTGCAGACGATGTGGCTTACGTTCATTTCAAAGATAATCAATGACATAATAAATAGATTCCCGCGCTCAAACCCACTGTGCTCACTTTGCATCACCGGAGTGTTGAAGCAGTTTACAGCTGTGGGTCACGGCCCTGAGGTCGCGACCCCTTTTAAGCCACTGACACAGAAAAGTGGAGGGGTCACAGGATGGTGAACAGGAGCCGGGGGAACAGGCCCGGGCCCCCCCCCCCCGGGCCCCCCCCCCCCCCCCGTGGGGCGGGGCCGGCTCCGTGTCGGGCCCCAGGCCGCCTCTGCCGGCATGGGCCTCACTTTGTCCTTTCACATGAAGTGGAGAGACAAAGGAATTAAAGGTTCAGTCTGCGGGATCCATTGGTGACATTTCTAATATGAATCGGCAGAGATCGAATATCAGATCGTGTGATGCAATGTGATCACGTTGTGAATGAATTCATGTTTTCATTACTTGGAACGAGACCCTTATGTTTACACGAGGAGCAGAACCTCAATGAAAGGGCCGGCACGTTAAAGGTGCAGTGTGTAAGATTTCGGTCATTTGAGTCACTTCTAAAAATATATTACAAAACAGTTACATACAGACATTTTCATGAATTTACTTTTTTTCCCACGACCCTTAAATGAACCCATTAATGTGTATTTACATGAGGAGTGGCTCCTCTCTACGGGGGCCGCCATGTTGATTGGAGTTTTGATAACAACCGAAGTCGACCACAGCTTCTCCTGCATGTTCAGAGAGGTGAGGGGTGGGGCGATGGACACAACGCGCAACTCCACCTCTAGATGTCACCAAATCGTACACACTGCACCTTTAAAGGGAAGTCCAATCCCTGGATCTGCTGCTTTGTTTGGATCCATGCCAACATTTAATGAATTCTTTCCTGGCTCATGCTTCTATCACGTCTTACTGGAGCATCTTTGCGTGTAATCCCACTCACACACACACACACGCACACACACACACACACACACACACAGCATGTTGAAGGATCAGTGTATTTGCAGTGGTGAG
>JAFBJT010108157.1:37231-39504 GCA_016785325.1 Chascanopsetta lugubris | reverse complement strand
CATCTCCTCACCCTTCTGAACATGCAGGAGAGCCTTGCGTAGCCCTCTGTTGTCATTAAAGCTCAAATTATGTTGACTGCCATTGTAAAAACATGGTCCTGATGTAAATATACATTAAAGGGCTCATTTGAGGGTATATATATATATATACGTATATATATGTATATATCGAGGTTATTATACATTGTTTTGGAATCCTATTTCTAGATATATAAGTGATAAAAGTCGACCAAAATCGTACACACGGCACCTTTAAACTTCACCAAAATACGTATGACTATATTTTTTATGCCCATACTGAGCCAAATCAGATGATAACAAGCAGAAATAAAGAAGTCATTCTTCATTTGGCTCTTGGCGCGGTCCTTCTGTGTTGTTTGGCTCCTCGGGGCCGAAGCAGCGTATAAGGCCTGAAGAGGAGGGAACCTCGGAGGGCTCTGGCCTGCACCGTGTGTCAAGCCTTTCACATAAGCTGGCACTTATTGTGAAGCCCTTTTTACCAGGCATCAAAAATATTCATTTTGCTCCCTGACCTGTTTTCCAACACAGCCTCCAAACCCATAGAAGCGTTTGCTTTTCATTTATTTTTATTTGAGCAACTTTGAAATGCAAATGTTTGTATCCTCGCGAGTAAAAATTAAGAGACGCCGTTCGAGAGGAGAAATTTGATGTGAAATATGAATTCTAGCCATTTGACATCATCCCGAACATAAACACGCGGGTTCTCAGGGCACGTCTTCTGGTGCTGTTAAATGAGTATACTTTGGCACGCTGCAGTGTACATACACACTCATGCTGGAGTCCTTCATGCCTCACAGCTCTCGAGGCTTGTAGGAGACTGGCATCTTTACTGTGGCCTGGATCAGACACATTTATGTGTCCAATGACAGATCTGGCCCCGTGAAAGTGGGCACTGTGGTTAGCATTTACGTTTACAGCTGAAGCTATCAAGGGCGCAGCTAACAACCTCTGTTGACTTTTGTTGAATTGCAGGTTTAGAGGCTCTACATTTAACATGCCTCATGCGGCGGCCGTTCTTAAAAAAAAAAAAAAAAAAAAAAGTATTCTCTTCACTTTATAGCTCGGCTTACATATTTATACTAGCTGGAATGAGACGCCACATTCTTCAGAACAATAATGGCTGTGTTGTTGCAAAAATTGCGCAGGATTTATTTATTATTCCCAGTGAAGCAAATGCTTCTCGGATAATTTACAAATTGAAAAAGAAAACACTGCCCGTGCTGCTGCTGCAGCTACACACTGTCACCTCTGTGCAACTTTGACTGCGTATAAATACGGATGTGGCGCCTATGACATCACCCGTAGGTTTCTGCAGAGTGCTTATGAGGCTCGTAGCGGGTGGTTCACTCGTCGCCCATCTTGCCTAACTCCTCCTTCTTCCTGGTTCATCCCAAAACGCGGAACATACGCAGATGGACCCATGGTGCCGTAGCATCACCCTCAGTGCGTGCCACGTCGGCAGAGGTGTCAGTCAAGAGGCCACGCCCTCAAATATAAGCAATGTCCAAAGTCGATCAAAAAGTTGGCTATCAAAACATTCACGCCCCAAACAGTTGTCATGGTAACAAATGTGACTGACTGAGACCAAGTACCAGGCTTTAAATATGTGTCATTCATCGCTGAAGTTGACCATTTTAACATGGGAGTCTAAGGGGATTTGCTCTCTTCTGGAGTCAGTCCCCAGTGGCCACCCTGTGAACTGCACATTTTTTCACTTCGTTATGTGCTTCATCCAGAGTCCCAGAAATGAACTCACTTTATTCATCACATCACTGGAACAAGTTCGAGTTCACAACATTGAGGTGAATTGCTACAGTTTGAAATGCTTTAAATATACTTGGATAAATGAGACATTCCTAAAAGGTGATGGCACAAGAGACGAGGCAGAGTCATGTCGTATAATAAGTGATGGAGGAGAAGTGGAATGTTTTTGGCCACAACGCAAAAAAACCTTCATGGGAAAAAACTCAATGGGAAGTGAGAGGGTTTGGAGGGATGAGTAAGAGCAGAACAATGAAATGTGAAACTGAACAAAAAGATCATCCTTCATCACTTCTATACCTGCGTCGTCTGCTAAAAATATTTGCTTGGCTTCCGCGCTGCGAGTTAGTTGGCAGGAAACAAGGCAATGACGCAGCTATGGTTCTAAACCAGCTACCGTGTTCATCTGAAAATCATTCAATTCCAGAGCAACACTGACAAATGCTGTGGGCGGTTTGGTTTGTGTGTGTGTGAGTGGTTACGTGCTGAGT
>JAFBJT010108157.1:19731-34731 GCA_016785325.1 Chascanopsetta lugubris | reverse complement strand
AACACACACACACACACACACACACACACACACACAGTCCTAATCTGCTCAAACTAATGCTGCCAACAACAAGCCCCATAAGAGAGTCAGTGTCCAACATGATGTTTGTGTTTAGTAGTGTATTATAGAAGCCGACTTCTGGGTCTTGCAGGGAATGCAGAGCATGTTAATGAAGAGTGCATACTGAGGCTATTACTCAGTCTAATGTGGATCCGTTTAACACACTTTCGAGCCACAGTCCAAATGGAGCAAAGGGCTGCTGTACTTAAAGCTGGCAACGGTAAATCAAAGAAGAACAGAACCAATTGTCTTCAACAAAACTGCTTCCAGCCAAACCATTCTCTCCTGCAAGATTAGGGCCAACAGCAAGAACACTGCGCAGCCTTCCTTCACATGCACTTAGATGCGGAGAATGTAAATCAGACAGATACTGCAGCTGCAGCAGCAGCAGCAGCAGCGGCAGCAGCAGCAGCAGCAGCAGCAGCAGCCAGGAGATAACAGATGTCTCTGGTGTTTCCAGAGGGAAGTGCTGGGCAGAGCGGCCAGAGAGGGTGAAATCATCCCACATCTGCAGCTACGAGCCCAAATCATCTTTTCCTTCAACTCCCTGTTTGGCAACCCAGTCTGTCAACGAGCATTATGTGAAGACACTGATGCGTGACGCAGGAGAGCGGGAGATTAAATAGACACTTGGAAACCTGCAGTGTTCACTGTCCTCACTGCTCACAGTGCTGCTGAAACACACTTAAGGCACCGACATGTCTCTGGTTGTAGTTAGGCGACCACAGTGTAATCGGCCGAGGCGGAACATGTTTAGCGGAACAGAGTCAAATATAAAAGCGGACTTCTGAGAGAGAGAGTTCTCATACGCGACTTATTCCCACAGAACGAGTGGGATCATGGGAAATGGCATCTTCTTATCACACACACCATCTCCTTGCTCTGATATTAGGCAGCAGCCTTTCAAATGTAATTGTCTGTAAAAAAAACAAAACAAAAGTCTGTAAAAATAGCCCTAAGCATCACAGATCACAGTGCTGGCATCAAGCCTCCGCACTTTATTAACAACCAGAGTCGACCTGGCAGCGTTTCCTATAGTGTTACATGAATTAACTCCAACAGGGCACCGGCATCGCTTCCCAAAACCCTCTGCTTCCTCCCATCATGCAGTGCGGCAGCTGTGCTACTTTCAAAAGAAACATTCGGACAAAGTCCACCTGTGCGTCAGCGCCGCAGGAACCGGGATGATATCGATCTCTGCACAAAATAATCATTTGAATAATATTAATAATAATAATTGTTGCTGTCATACTCATTATAATTAACACTTTGATGGTCCATGCTACAGGATTTAAAGGTGCAGTGTGTAAGTCATTTTTGTCACCCCTAGAAATATTACAGAACAATTGCATACTAACATTTTCATGAAGTTATAATCAAACTCAATGTTTTATTTGTTTCCATTACCCATATATGAGAGCATTACATGAGGAGCAGCTCCTCTCTACGGGGGCCGCCATGTCTTTACAGTAGCCCTGAGTGGACGTACCAAGTATCTGTTGAGTTTTAATGACAACTGAAGTCGACCATAGGTTCTCCTGCGCAGAAGGTTGAGGGTGAGGTGATGGCTACAACGTGCAACTTCCCCTCTAGATGTCACCAAATCTTACACACTGCACCTTTAAGTCAAACTCCTCCTGCTCTCTCTCTTATACTTTGTTGAGAACAGCTCTGAGTTGATGACCTTTCAATTATTTCCTCAACGTTGTCCAAAACATCAGCAGACCTCCCTGCCACCACACACACACACACACACACACACGCACACACGCACGCGCTGTCCAAATCTGCTTTCAAAAGAAACATTCGGACAAAAGCACGAGTCCACCTGTGCATCAGCGCTGGAGGAACCCGGGGACGATATCAATCTCTGCACTGATGAAACCTTAGAGGTCTTGACTGCGAGCCATACATGCGCTATAATAAATTCAGACTCCAACATTTTGCACTGGCCAGCACTTTCAAACATCTCCGTGGAAGAATCCAATAGATATTGTATGATGAAACTTGGCTCCGTGTCTGGGACAATAACATGGACAGATCTGGAGCTGCCAAGACATAATGCACATATGAGTATCTGGGTCCGGATCAGCAGAGTACAGAAGTGCATAGGCTGTCACGCTCGGGGCTCGTGATTGATGCGGACCCACATCTTTCACAGACGAGCAAGAGTGAAGGGGTTGTTCTCTTCCTCCTGAGCAACCTCCATTCTATCGCTCCTTTGTGGACTTATTAATCAAGTGAATGGAGCACAGGGACTGGGTTGCTCATGACTAGAGAATAGGTTACTCCTCCAGGATGCTTCTATTAACGAGCTCTAATAAAGTGTATAAACTGCACTATTAGCCTTTATAATGTCTTCCATGGTCCTCTGGGGCAGCGCCAGCCAATGGTGCGAGGAGCTGAGCGGGCTCAGCCCCCATGGCAGCTTCCTGGCACCGACCAGGAAAAGAACAAGAGAGAGGATAAAACTCAGTCTCTCCCTCTCTCTGGCTGTTTCTCCTGAGCTCTAATGAAGGTATTAAAAAATGGCCTCCGCTCGCATCACGTTTGCCCATTTGTTTTTGACCACTCGGTCCAAGCCGATGTTTGGTTGGATGATTAATCGCCAACGTGACCAGCCTTGTTAAAAAGAGGCCATTACAGACACCGTTTAAGATGCGCCCAAGCGACTGGAACAGTTTAAAGTGTGATAAGTGTGCACAGCTCTCATGAAGTCTGCTAATAATGACTTTTGATCACAGTGAAAACCAGAGACCGTACATCAACACGAATAAATCAGCCCAAAAAGTGAAACCAAACGCAGGAACCATAAATCCAGCTTCCTCCATGTTCATGCATGGACCATGAAGAAAGTTTCAACATGATTTGATGTGAAGAATTGGGGTGGAACATCATGATTGACAGCTACGTCTTACCCACGCAGAGAATATGACTGAATACGATCCAGCGGAAACTTCCCTGCTATTCCTGGACACCGAAGGAAACAGAGACATATTGTCCATCTTTATACAAAGTTAAAGACAAAGTGTACAGGATTTCTTCAGGTTCGCGCTTGGTGACACCTTGTGTTTTGAAAAGGGAAAATCAATTTAACAATGTAAGACCGGTCGAGTGCAAGGGACTGTCTTGAAATGCTTGTGCATATCAGTGCCAGAATCAATGCTATCACTTAGCATCACAATTAGCAGACTTGCAGTGGATAGAAGTCCCCATGATGTCATTTCTTTCATCAGAATCAGAGAACATATCATAAAAACCTGTAGGACCTGCGCCAGTGTTTAACGGTTTCTCGGGGAGGCTCGTGTTCCATCTTTACAGCGGGTTTAGCAGAAATCCAACACATCAAAGTCACAAATGGACAGAGGTGAGAGTATCCTCCCTCTCCTGGGTGGAGGTAATGATGGAGGGAGCGTCACGCTCTGGTGAGAAAGCAAGCGACACGGCAGCCTCTGCACGACCGACTCATACGAGCAAAAACGTCCCTTTCACACTCACATCACATCTGTGTTCGCACCGCTTATTTACGGGGGTCAGTGCATCGCCAACGCTTACGGACACATCTCGCACTCCCTCTCCCTCTCTCTCTCCCTCGCTCTACAGCTGACAGCTGCGAGGGCCCCATCAGCACTCGGCAGCGGCGGACAGCCACGGCCAGAGCGCAGAGGATTTTTCTTTGATGAAACACGCCAGCGTCCAGCCAAGAACAGCAAGTGGCACAGCTGAGATGTAAATCAAAAACCCACCCGTGTGCTCAGTCATACATGAGGGTTTTTTTGTTGTTTTTTTTGCGAGAGCAGAGGAGTCGCCGTCGCTGTCTGAAAATGCATGAGTCATGCAGACGTGAGAGACGTGCAGTCGGCGGCGGCATGACTGTCCAGGTCCAGAGAAGGAGAAGAGATAGAGAAGGATCTTAATCTTGGAAACAGGTCAAATCAATCTTCATTCACGACCACTGGCACCTGAATCCTCTCACATTGGACAGAGTGCAGCCTGAGGTCTCTCCTGAGGCAAGGTTTGCTTCTAAAAATACATTTTTATGACACATCGGAGCCTACTCGACAGTCTTGCTGGGTCCTGATTAAACCGAGGCCCACAGCACATTTCTTCTGGTATGTAGGAGATATTTCGACACTTACTCCGAGCAGATCATATTTTTTGGGGGGATGTTTGTGTTTCACTGGCAGCGTGACGACTCAAGATGCCTTTGGTTACTGCAACGTGCCATAGTCACACCACATGGGTCACATGGGACACACAACATCTGATGTGGACTAAAGCAGTTATTCTAAACTGGTGGGTCGCGGTCGTGTTTTAGGTGGGTCGCGGGGCTTTGACTTGGGGGGGAAAAGTTACTTAGAAGAGGATTTTTAATAGAATGTTTTCTGCATTTGAGTGCCGTGTATTCACACTCCTTGAAAGGTGCAATGTGTAAGATTTGGTGAACTCTACAGGTGAAGTTGCATGTTGTAACATGTTGAGAACCTATGGTAGACTTCAGTTGTCATTCAAACTAAAAAGATCCACTTTTAGGGCTGAAAAAACAGGGCGGCCTCCATAGAGCGGATCCCCCTCATCATGTAAATATAAATTAATGGGCTCATTTTAGGGAAGTGGAATAAAAACATTTACATGATTATAAATTCATGACAACGTCAGAATGTAATTATTTTTGGAATCTTTTTAGAAGTGACAAAAATGACTTACATACTGCACCTTCAACAGTAGGTGGCGATGATGCCCTGTAATGCTAAGAGACAAACGCCATTGGCCAGATAACCTGCAAAGTTTGTTTTCATATGCTAATTGACCATGAAACACTAGTACGACACAGAGTACTTTTTTTTCAATTTTTGGTCTTGCAGAAAAATGCAGCTAATTGAGTGTAAGGGGAATATTTCCCTCTAGCATCACCACCTGTTGGTCAGTTTTGTTTGTCTTAAATTTGTTTAAAATGTTCCTCGATTGGTCCCAAAGCCAGACCAGTTGTGAACCACTGGACTAAAGAGTTCTGATGTTTGTTTATCAGTTCCTAGAGACACATTCAGCAAACTCTCTCTCTCTGCCATTCACCTCATGTTTCCAGACATGTCACGTCTATTCCTGGCCACTTTTGATTGAGGTGATTCAGCCCAGCAGATGCCAGAACCGGGGTGTTCTCTCAATCTGCCTCTCCAGTGGCGGTGAGTCAGGAAGTGCTCTCATTCCATTACCCAGCATTCCCTCCTCTGCCTCAGCCTCTGAGCCAGACAGGGGTTTACGGGAACGCCGCCGCGGAATCATCACCGGGCCTGAAGCTAGCTTTATGAATCAATGGAACACGCTGCAAACATTTACACCCTGAAAACACCCTGGCGTTGGCCCATAACTCAGTGCTGAGGTCATAGGGGATGAGAGGAGACGTGGGCTGAGGCTGAGTTCATGGGAATGCACTAAGTGGTGGGAAACCTTGGGAGAAGAATGCTACTGTTACTCTATGATGATGTGTATAAGCACGTCTGCATGATGAAGAGCTACCACTGCAGAAAGAGAGGATGTCTGGCTGCTTATTCATGCATCCCTACTTTTCCATGTTTGGATACAGATGTGGACAAATGGACGAGTCACACAAAAAATCTTATCATCAACAAGTTACTAAAGAAAACCGCAAGTTCAGCAATAACAGCAGAGGCAGTATGTGTTGTCTCTGAGGGTTTATCAGTCACTACATCTGGAGGGAGAATCATCAGAAACCTGGTTTCCCAATTAGAGCCTTTGGGCAATGACCGTGAACCTTTAAAGGTGCAGTGTGTAAGAGTTTGGTCATTTTTGTCACTTCTAGAAATATGACAGAACAATTACATATTGGTATTTTCATGAATTTATAATCACGTAAATGTTTTATTTTCTCCATGACCCTAAAATGAGCCTATTAATGTATATTTACATGAGGAGGGGGGTCCTCTCTTTTCCTCTCGTTTTGAAGTAGGAAAGGTGTACATACTAAACATCTTTTGACTTTTAATGACAAGGGAAGTCTATCATAGGTTCTCCTGCGTGGTCAGAAGGTCGAGGGTGAGGTGATAGATACAACATGCAACTTCACCTCTAGAGGTCACCAAATCTTACACACTGCACCTTTAATTCACTAAAGTGACAGTATAATATCCTATTACCAGAGAAGAGATTCAACAGAATACAATACAATCATGAAAGTATCGATTGTATTCTTGTAGGTTTGGTTTTAACAAACATAAAAAATGGTGCCAAACCAAAATTTGCAATGTCCTGAGTAACGGTTGACAACAAAGTTGTTTGGGTTTAAAGGAACTGGTGGAAGAATGTGGCATGAGTCAGGGAAGGACCCATCCAACTTCTTGAGCAGATTTGTATCAGGGGTGGATCCAGAATTTCCAGCCTTCATTAAGTCTGTGGTGATAGAATGAATGCACAGTGACAAATGACAGTGGTGCACGAATGACTCACTCATACACAACATATTCCAAGTGATAGTTAGAGACTGGAGAATGTGACGCCAGCTCTTGTATAGGAGAACTCACTCGTGAGTACACGCTCACCGCGTCTATATCAGTGATTCTCCACTGGCACCATGTCGAGTGGTAAACTGGGTTACTATGCAGCTCGGTATCTATTGTACAGCTGGTTCCTTTACTTCCTATAAATACTTTTCTAAATGGCCTTGTTGTTATGGTGTCATCTGAAGGCAGATGGCAATTCATGATGTAGCGTTCCATTATTGTAAAGAAGTTAATGGGCGACAATCAACAGAGATCCCTCTAGTTAAATAGTTTAATATCTCAAGTGGGTACAATAAAAAAGTTTAGGAGAGCTATGATTAAGAATCCACTAAAGTAAAAACCAAAACCTTCTACTGTAGCCATATGTCTCCTGTGAAGAATATCCTTGTCCCTCTTATCATAATCTGTAAAGTAAAATGTCACAGTCAGATTGAACCATAGCTAATGACTGATCCAGTAGTCGCCCTGTTAAAGACTTGGATTATAAGGGCGTTACTTTATCCACACAGCTTCTTTTGATGTGCTGAACAGCTGCATGGAACGTTTGAAACGTCCACTGTGGCTCAAGAGCATAAAAATCAACCACGCTGCCCCTTCAGCTCGTAACTGTGGTCGAAACTCACACCAAAATATTTGCTCTGTCACTTGCTCAATCATTTCCCTCTGTTGATCAATCCCTCCATTAGGGATTTGTTTTCCACAGATTTAGGGATCCAATACCCTCTCTTTGGTCTTTTCAACAATAAGCAACAAAACCACAAAACCATTGAGCCGCCACAAGAGAAACTCTGGAGACTTTGATTTACACGGCCTGCTGTCACAGGCCCGATTCACTCAAAGTGCTATAACGATGCCACGGTGACACAAGTCAGATTGGTGAAATCCAAGACGAATAAACAAAATGATCTTGTGCGAACATCAAAAATGCCGGAGCTACAACAATTATAAGGCTGAAGTCCGGGGCAATTTAAGAAACTCAAAACTCCATGGAGCGGCCGAAGAGAACATTTTCCCAGAATTACAGCTGTGTCAACATTTTACGTGACACAAATATAAAGATTTATTTAGAGGAAAGAAGACAGAGGGACACGCTGAAGTTCTGAATGAGAACACCAGCTCCCTTGTGGGATAGACCGGGAGCATATTTGGTGGCTTTAAAGGTGCAGTGTGTAAGATTTGGTGACATCTAGTGGTGAAGTAGCATGTTGTATCCATCACCTCACCCTCACACTTCTGAGCATGCTCCTCATTAAACATACAATAATGGGCTCATTTAAGGGTAATGGGAAACAATGAAACATTTACGTGATCATAGATTCCTGAAAATGTCAATATGTGATTGTTTTGCAATATTTTTAGAAGTAAGAAAATGACCAAAATCTTACACACTGCACCTTTAAAGAGAATAATGTGTTTACACTCAGAAATGTATGAAACTGAAAGGTTTAAATGGAACATCTCACTGCTCCCGTTATTAAAAATCAATCTTCAACAATCCGTCAGAATAGCTGAGGTCAGCAAATGCTCTTCATGCGTTTCCTCTGTGGACAGACTGGAAATATCCACAGGCTGCTGAGAATCTGTCGTGGAGTGTTTGAGGAGCTCGGAGTGAGACTTGTTTCTCATATCACCCTGATGTCTGCAGACGCTGCTGCAGGGAACTCAGTCAGTGAGAGGGGGAATTCAACACTGGTGCCAGTGCCACTCCACACACACACACACACACACACACACACACACACACACACACACACACACACACATATATATACAGTATACATAAATCTATGCATTTGAACTTGGTGTGTGGCAGAGTCTGTGTGAGTAAAGCATAAGTTGGCAGGTTGTGTGCATGCATTAGATGCTGGTGGGCTGGTGTCCTTGCACACAGGTGTGCACACACACACACACACACACACACAGACTGTGTACGTGGGCACACAGAGAAAACACAGCACATGCCGATGCTGCATGGGCGGCAGCTGCCACACTAAGAGAAATGTAGAAAGTCGTGACAATGATCAATTCTCATCTCCTCCCAAACAAACAGACAGGTATGTGAGGGACGGAGCTCAGGACGTCTGCAAACACTCTCACACTCTGGCAGCATGAGGAGAAAGTAGGAAGGTATCAAATGCTGCTGGAGTCCACACTTCATCCAAACCTGATATTTCTGTTTTCAGAGTGATTCCTCACAGGCTAAATATTTTCTTTGCTGGTATAGACACTGATATTTATAGCACCCTTTAAAGACACACAGTGTTAGGGGTGATCAGCCGATGTTGCACTCATGCATGCATGCATACACACGCACACACACACACACACACACACACACACACACACACACACACACACACACACACACACACACACACACACACACACACACACACACACACACCATCTCAAACCAGTGATTTGTGCATCATTCAATTCAATGCAAAGTAAAATACACATTAAATAAGACATTCAGAATATTAGAATGTACTTAGTCAGTTATTATAATCATAACGATGCTATGTGCGTCTGTACATGTCAATCACTCACATATGTTATACTTTGTAAAACAGATATACTAAGATTTATTTTATTTAATTAGTTACCAAATTCTATATTAGAATAAAAAATGTTAGGTCAATATAATGATAAATGTAAATAATGGATGATGATAATATGACAATTGATCATTATAACAATAAAAACACAATTGAGGCAAAAACTATAACCACTGTTCAGTACTACTTCAGGTTTATTTAATATCATAAAATATTATTATATAACTTGAAGTGAAGTTTATGGTTTTGCTCTGTGTGGCCGACGATTGTAAATACTAATATTAAAACAAAATATTCAATAAGTACTTCTGAATTGTGTTATACCTCCTCGGTGTGATTCACAACACATAAGCAACACACAGATAAGCATCTGATTTCATTTACTAATCACTAATTTTGCTGGATTGCTCAACCCTCACTTAAAGTTTAATAAACCATGAGTATTAGATGAAGCATCACCACTGAGCTGTTCTTTATCTCTTTTATCGCTGAGTCACCGTGGACGTTTTGCAATGAGAGGGTCGGGGTCAGAAATCTCCCGTCTGAGGTAAGTTCGTCTCCAGCAGGCTAAATATTACAGCCTGTGTTTGTTCAGGGATTCTTTCCCGTATATATCTCAAGTAATGGCTGCAAATGCAGTTAAAACTGCGGCCCTGTTGCTAAATGGGAGCATGTAACACGATCAGGCTGAAATGAGGCATGATACAAAAAGACTGATGAGCAGGGGGATCACTTTCATACTCCCAGTACTCACACAGAGAAAGAGAGAGAGAGAGCGAGAGAGAGAGAGAGAGAGAGCGAGAGAGGATGTACGACAACAGAAATGCACTTGATCATCTTCCTATAGGGACCACAGAGGCAGGAGTGCAAAGTGTTATAGCTCAAATGTACGTATGTGAAAAACTGAGTCATGGAACACATCTGGATGCTGAATAAATATGTGCCTCATGGAATCTTTTCAAAGTAAAGTCTATTTTAAATTCACAAAGCCAAGCAAGATATTCAAATTATGAGAATATCAGTCAACTGTCTCACGGAGTTACAGTGAAAGCAAATGGAGTGTGTGTGTGTGAGTGTGTGTGTGTGTGTGTGTGTGTGTGTGTGAGCGTGTGTGTGCGTGTGTGTGTGTGTGTGCGTCCACTCTGGCGTTAATCTGCACAATATAATCTACAAACACATCTTGGCTCAAATGTACACACATGAAAAACTGCCAAGTCATGGAACACATCTGGATGCTGAATAAATATGTGCATTATGGAAAAGAGTTTTTTTTCTGTTTTTGGCAGAAAGGTCTATTTTACATTTACAAAGCCAAGCAAGATATTAAAATTATGAAAATATCAGTCAACTGTCTCATGAAATTACAGTGAAAACAAATGGACCTGTGTGTGTATGTGTGTGTGTATGTGTGTGCGCGTGCATGCGCGTGCATCATCTCTGGTGTTAATCTGCACAATATATAATCCACAAACACATCTTGCTTTTCCCACAATTTACGGGAAGTGAGTTCAAAAGCGCTGCACAGACAATGAGACGATTCATGCTGGTGCTGAGACGCATGGAGGAGGAGGGGGAGAGAGAGAGAGAGAGGGGAAGAGGGGGAGAGAGAGAGAGAGTGAGAGAGAGAGAGGGCTCATAAATGCTGAGACATCCATTCAGCAGGGACATATGGTTCCTGTTTGGTGAGAAGAAACAATAATCAAATCCGTTGATCCTCCTCTTGCTGCGAGGATGATTGCTAATATAAAAGTCTGTTCCGTCTAATCATAATTTAGGATGGGGCTGTAATTACCTCCGCCCGCCCTCTCTCACAACAACACTTTGTCTAAACAGGATGGAGCACACACACACACACACACACACATACACGCACAGACAGTGCCCAGTTTCCACTCTGGATGCAGCATGTGCATGACAGCTCTCATCTCATCTGTGTAATTGTTGTTTTAAAGATCTTGATGAGCCGCAGTCTGAGTTGAATACGTTTGTGCAGAGATTTGAAAATGCAAACAAAATAAATATTGAAAAACGTACTTTCCCAACAACTAATTGATTGATATATTATAACTCAATTGTTATGATATTTTATGGTTAATTTGGCAATCAATTTGTCATGTCTGGAGGCAGTAAATGCACTTTAATATGCAGTATAATAAATATTAAAAAAACACAATATTGTTGCACACCTCACAGTACATCAATCAAGTTTTCTATCGTCCAAGTATTCATGTTGCTTTACAAATAAACTCGCTTTAGTCTTGTTATCCTATTTACTTACAGTACGCATCACTCTATTTTCAAAGTAGGTTTTAGAGCCCACAGCCCACCTTCAGTTTAATTCCAAATAACAGAAATAAATCCAAACTCATTCATTCATTAAAGGGCTATTACAACCTGTCAAAAGCTGCAAGTTGCTGCCATGCCTCGTTTGCTCAATGTGCACACTGCACATCACTTCACTCGGTCTTCACGTGCAGCAGACACTTTGATTGTGGAGTTATTTATGATCTGGCAGCAGGTCTGCAGTGAGCTCTGGGTCCAATCAGCAGATCTAATCCTCAACTGCAAACACAGTCCTCAACTACACAGAGCGGCATCAAGAGGATGAGAGGCCGTCTGGTGAAGGCATGACTCAGGAGTTCAATATCTGGTACTGATCAGAATGGGAAAACTGTTCAGAGTTTATTGAATTAATTAGTGTGATCCCCACAAAGGAAAGCAACAAGATGGCTGTGCAAAAGGTGCAGTGTGTAATATTTAGAGAAAACCATTTTCCTTTCTATTGGCTGGAAAAGTGTACTGAATGTATATGTTTTTATTAGTGTAGAATTTGCCTTTTAGATTTATATTTTATATCATGACACCTTTTGATTTGTATGATCCATGCTCAGAGGAGAAGGGTGATGAGAGGGGTGTTTCAGCTGCATCATGTAACTTTACTTTAGATTTGGTGACGTCTGGGTGAAGTTGCATGTTGTATCCATCACCTCACCCTCACCCTTCTGAGCATGAAGGAGAACCTATAGTAGACTTCAGTTGTCATTCAAACTCAATAGAT
Organism: Chascanopsetta lugubris; assembly: GCA_016785325.1. Lineage (NCBI taxonomy): Eukaryota > Metazoa > Chordata > Actinopteri > Pleuronectiformes > Bothidae > Chascanopsetta > Chascanopsetta lugubris. The sequence continues at coordinate 22,537 of JAFBJT010108157.1, read as the reverse complement.
GTATACGTCCACTCTTACTACTGTCAAAACATGGAGGCCCCTGAAGAGAGGACCCACTCATCCTGTAAATATATTAATGGGCTCATAGAAGGTTAATGGAAAAAAAAACAGAGCATTTCGGTGATTGTGAATTCATGAAAATGTCCGTGTGAAAAGGTTTTGTCATATTTTTACAAGTTACAAAAAATCTTACACACAGCCCCTTTAACTGTATTGAGTTGGCTCTCAGCCCTGCAGCATCTCTTACCTTGCATGGGAGGGAGAGAGAAGCAGGACCGCGGAGCTTTGGCGGACACGTGCGCTTTGAACTCTGCCCCGCTCAGTCGCTTGGGGCTGCCGCAGTTCATCAGCGCCGCAGCGCCGCCACCGCCGCCGCCGTCGTGCGTCTGCGGGCTCCGGCACATGTGCGCTCCGAACGCGCCGGTGCCACTTCCACCGGCCCGCCGCGCGCAGAGGTCCGCCTTGCCGCCGCCGTACACGGACAGCGCCACGCCGGGGAAATCCGCGAACGTCGGCGCCTGGCAGTGGCTGACCATCCCGAACAGCGCTGAGGAGTCCTGCATCGATCGCGTCCAGTGGCTGGCGTGCCCACGCAGTCGAGGTGCCACGGGCTTCACATCACCTGGAGCGCGCCACGCACGAGAGAGAGAGAGGGAGAGAGAGGGAGAGAGAGAGAGAGAGAGAGAGAGAGAGAGAGGGGGGCACCCGATCAAAACATGTGGGAGTGGGAGGATGGACAGATGTGTGGAGGTGCAGATGTTGTGGGAACACACCTACCTGCTCAGATGAGCCTATGAGGAGCAGGACGTGGAGTGTGCGCGCGCATGTTGGGCAAAGTGGAGGGGGACGCATGTGCACGCGCAGCCAGCCCCCACAGCATCCTCTCTCACTGAGGAGCAACCATCAGCATCCCAGGCTCTCTCTCTCCCTCTCTCTCTCTCTCTCTCTAATGGGAGGATAACATCTGGATCTGTGTGTGTGTGTGTGTGTGTGTGTGTGTGTGTGTGTGTGTGTGTGTGTGTGTGTTCCTGCCTCTACATGTGTGTGCATGTGACCCCATATGCTCTCAGACATAATGTCTCAGTGACCTGCCAACATTTCTAACTGAAGCTGCATGTAAATGTAAATCAGCACTTCAGTCCCAGGCTGGATCATAAAACCAGATCACTACAGCATGTTTTCCTATTATACGTCTTTCATTCTTTTCTTCTGCCATTACTTGGAAATGATGTTGATCATTTCCTGTCTTTGATTTTAAAGTGCATAAGATTGACAGACGTTATATATTATAGAAACGTAACTAATCTCCTGAATGTATGAGGGTTGTTTTCTTTGAGAGCACTTTCAATTCTGCATCGGCCGTTCATCTGCCATGTTTTTACAGATGCCTAGAATGGACAAATTTAATCCCGATTAGGACATGCAACTTTATCAACATAGGTCTCCATATCCTACACACTGTACCTTTGAAAGACAAAGCACTGACTTAGACTTTGTGTATTTGCTGTTATTTGTCATCTTTGGGACACACTTTGAATTCCCTGCTCTGAAGTTGAGTTACTATTATCACAATAAAATGTTTAGAAGTAGAGATGGACTTTATATCAATAAGTTACTTATACAATGAGTAATGAGTGGGAATAACTGAATAAATGTTAAAAATTAAATTTTGGGGAAAAAAACAGACTAGGCAAAAATAGGTCTTTGATTTCAAATATTTAAATGAGACTTGTATCACGTTACAGACGCTCATTGATTTTACAATGTTGATCCTAGTGGTCATGTTTGTTTTTATCTTTTACATAAGAGAAGAACGTGATATTTAAATAATCTAATAAACACATTAGAACATTGCACTTCTTAAAGGAGACGTTTTTTTAATCTGCAATTTTATGAGGTTTTATGATGTCCGTTCATTCTCTGAGTTTGGGGTGCGCCTGACAATATACCAATGAATACTATTCCACAGCACCATCTTGTGGCATCTTAGTGGAAGTGACAGTAACAACTGGGTTAGGGTTACAGTGAAACATCATCTACTACTAGTGATTACTACAAACACAGTGGTGTTGTGAACAATCTGCAGAGGTTGAAGTTTATCACAGCTGTAACATGGTGTGATGTGGTTGGTTTATACTCTGACACGTGACTGTACAATGCAGAATTGTGTGACCAGGGCAACCGGGTGTGAGCCTAACAGGTGCTCTTGAAAATATTCATCTTGATAATAACCAGCATACATTCTATGTCAAGAACAACTCATGATAAACGGATGGCTCAAATTCTTTACCTTGCAATTTTTAATTATAGTATTATTATTATTAGTAGTGTTATTATTATTTTTATTATATTATATACAATTAAAAATACATTTTCAAGTATTATTATATTGAAATTACAGTAAGCTCACACGATTTGGGTAACTTAATTGTTCTTAAGGAATCACAATTATAGACTGTATTTCATCAATACATAGTTTGTGACTAATGTAAGTTTATAGTTATCTGGTACAATCTGCCATTGACGGTTGGAGGTGTTAAGTATGTTGTTGTTTACACATCTGAATGAACACATTACAGTGATTATGGCGTTTTCGTTTTCCACATGGAGTAACTCTGTCGCAAAATTCAATCAGTGCAAATGACACATGTTAAGCTAACTTGCTAGCTTTCGACTGTTTGGCTAACTGGCTAATCAGACTTCTCTGAGCCGGTGTGAAACGTTGAGACGATCAAAACGACTGACCTGAGGTTTGGAGACAACACACGTTTGTTTAATTACAATTGTCACTGTCCCGAAGTTGTTT
>JAFBJT010108157.1:0-19183 GCA_016785325.1 Chascanopsetta lugubris | reverse complement strand
CACACACACACACACACACACACACACACACACACACACACACACACACACATTACACATTACATTACTTATATAGAATCACTTATTAAAGTCATAAACATCCTTGAGTCTGTGTCCATGTTTATCAGTAAAGATGCTGGCCCACAGAAGAACGTTTCGTTGTTATGGCAACCAACTGACCTCAACTTCCATTGGCTGAATGTTATCTTGAAAATGAAACCACTTTTTTTTTTATTTAGCCAAACAAACTGATAAGCCCCAAGGTCTCTGTCATTCAAGGAGAAGTTTAAAAGAGAGATCTCTTTTATTCCACTACTACTACAACTCAGAAATAAAGTAACACATTATTGTTGTTGTTGTTGTTAAGATGCCTATCGTTACACACAAAAATATCAGAATAAATATTATAGTTAGTCTTAACAAGAGATTCAAATGAAGTTCAGATTCAAATTCAGATTGATATTGTCTTTATGTTTTATGTCTTATGTTCTGTTCTGTTATGTACAGCACTTTGTTCCAAGTGTGGCTGTTTTAAAGCGCTTTATAAATATAGTTGAGTTGAGTTGAGATATCGAAATTATTTCCTGGTGAATAATGAATTACAACAATGTGTGGCAAATCATGAATACAGTTTTACACCTAATATACAGCCAGAGAGAGAGAGAATAAAAGGCAGGGGATCTGAGTAAGTGCAGCCGAAGCACATCCCCACTCCCTCCGTCCGCTTCCGCGCCTGCGCTGAGGGCAACGGTATCAGTGCGCAGAGCGTAAACACCGAGCGGAGGGGGCGGGGCCCGACATCTTATAAAGTGAAATAACAGGTTGTGTGACGCGAGTCACAGACCGAGTCACTCCGCAGTCAACATGTGGCTGCACAAGCTGACGGTGTATGTGTCCACACTCTTCATGCTCTGCTACATGTTGACTCTGACCGTCCTCCTCAATGTGCTGCACGTCATTTCGCCGAGCCTCACCAAGACCCTGGTCCTGAAGATAGGCGAGAAGACCACCATGACCCAGAACCGGATGTTCAAGTACGAGGACTGGGGTCTCACCATGTTCACCCCGTCCTCTGTCAAGACCATAGGGCGCCACCTGTGGCTGTCCCTGGGTCAGGAGGCGTTCAAGGGCGGAGAGGCACTGGACTCACCTGTGGTCACCATGGATGGAGAGAAGACCTCCATCTGCCGCTTTATGAAAGGTGGTGTATGGCGGACGTTCATAGTCCCACAACGCCTGATAGGTGAGTTATAACGCGCGCGCGAATGTGTGTGTGTGTGTGTGTGTGTGTGTGTGTGTGTGAGTGTGTGTGTCCGTCCCGCAGACAATAGACCCCTGGTGCTGAGCTTCGGGAGCTGCACCTGACCCCCGTTCATCTTCAAACTGGACGAGTTCAAGCAGCTTGTCCGGGACTTCAGTGATGTGGCCGACTTCCTGGTGGTCTACATCGCTGAGGCTCATTCTACAGGTGAGCAACAACAACTTTGACAGCTACATGTAGTTATGCCATTATGGGGTGTGTCGGTGCAGGAGGGTTGTGAAATCTCTGAAGTGAAGCTCAACAAAGAAATGTAAATTGGCAACTTGAAAAGTGCATCCATCATGATATTATTAAATGTAGTGGATTTTTGTTTGAAGGTGCAGCGTGTAAGATTTTTGCTACATTTTGGTCACTTCTATCCGTAGATAAATATGCTATACTGTCATTCTTACTAAAGTATAATCACCTGAATGTATGACTTTTTTTTTTTTTTACATTACCCCAAACTGAGCCCTTTAATGTGTATTTTCATGAGGGGCAGGTCCTCTCTAAGGGGCCGCCATGTTTTTCAGCCCAAAATGGACACACTAATGTTTTGTATCATTTGAAATGCAGCACCTATCAATAGTTATTAATTGTAAGAAATGACATAAAACTGTAAATGTATCTTTCTTAAGATTTCCTAAAGCTCCCTGAGAATCTGTAACTGGATCAAACCATTCAAATCTGGTTTCTGGTAAAACAATACAAAAAGTACTTTCTGACAATGCTCACATTTAATGAACTATATTTGTGCAAAATGTCAACTTGACATTTCAGAAAAGGAAGTGACATTTCAACAATCAGTTTATCACACACATACACATCACACTGCTCCTCCTCTTCCTCTCTCCAACTCAACAGTTTCAAGGGGCACAGGCTCCCCCCTGTGTTCCGGCATTGTAAGTGCAGGTCAATAAAGCAACATGTCTACATGTTCTCTGTCATTTTAATTCCTGGCAAAATAATCCCACGGGTTGAAGTGGACAGTTTTGGCCCGCGTGCCGTATGTTTGATGCCCTTGACCTCAATTGCCATGTTGATATTAAGAATATTAGAACAGGTCCATGGTCCCACATGTGCTGCTTTAACATATGCTGTGTCGTAGGTCACTTGTGCAACAACCATTAAACCTATTGATTGTTTATATTTTATGCACACCATTGCAGATGGCTGGGCCTTCAACAACAACTTCGACATCAACCGGCACCGGAGTCTGGAGGACAGGCTGGCTGCAGCTCAAATCCTGGTCCAGAGGGAGCCCCTGTGCACCGTGGTGGTGGATGACATGAAAGACGTCGCCGCCATCAAGTATGGCGCCCTGCCTGAGAGGCTGTACGTGCTCCAGTCTGGAAAAGTCATCTACAAGGTGAGACCTGCAGGCGCACGGCCCGACCGAGTCCTGCGCTTCTCTCTCACATGACTCTCATGAAAAACGGGACGTTTGACTCCACCCACTTTGATTTTCTCATGCGACTGGTGATTAGAGGTAATAGCAGCATAATGATCCACACGCGGTGCCTTCTCACGCTATCGCCTGTGGGAGAGCAGTCAAAGAAACAAGCAGGGACAGTATAGAGATTCTTGGCGAGGCGCCAGATTTGAGGACTTGACGCATCTAAAAATGGGAGAGGTTCGTTGTAGAGTCTGATGCTGCTGTCGGAAAGGGATCTGAACCCATCACAGACGCCAATATAGCCTTTGAGTTCAGCAATAAGAGCATATCACATCATGTAAATATACATTAATGGGTTCATTTAAGGGTAATGGAAAAAAAAACCTTTACGTGATAATAAATTCATGAAAATGTCAGTATATGATTGTTTTTCAATATTTTGTAGAAGTGACAGAAAAAATCGTACACACTGCACCTTTAAAGACAACTGATGGTTATCACGGAGTTTTCCACATAGTTGGAATTCCACTGCTCCTCACTCCTCTCTTCCTCTCTGCAGGGGGGGATGGGACCGTGGAGCTACAACCCACAAGAGGTGCGTTCGCTGCTGGAGAAGATGAAGTAGGAAGAAAGTCGGGCCCCAGGATACATTTGCATGTCTACATCTGGAATATCTCTGACATCATCATGTAGTGCCTGAGCACAATGTAGGAACTCCTTTTAAAGTCTCATCTCCAGTCTAATGTCATGCCACCGCCCCTGAGCCTGACCTCACCTCTGTGTCTCTGAGTGACGGCCGCAGATGAAACCACACATGTGGCCTCTGTGGGCAGATGAACTGAAACACAGAGGGGATCCACTCAGAGTTTGTGTTTGGCATTACATACCATACTGTTGTGCATCACGCTTTTGAAATGTAGAGTTTTGAAGGCTCAGTGTGCAGGGTTTAGTGTGAAGTTGCATGTCATGGTAAAAGACAAATCTACGATGGCCTTTAATTGAAATAATGACTCAGCAGTCCTTTCTCAAGAGTTAGTGATTAGTTCATCCATCACAGGATACACTGGAGAAGCAAGAACTGCAAGTTGAGCTTTCAATCTAGTGGCCAACTGGCAGTACTGCAACCTGTGTGTCTATGACATGGCACCATGATAATGATCCAGGTTTTTAACATTAAAGGTGCAGTGTGCAGATTTGATGACATCTAGAGGTGACGGTGCATGTTGTTTCCTTGTAGAACCTTTGGTAGCCCTCGGTTTAGTATGTCCACCCTGGGCTACTGTAAAATCATGGTGGCCCCCGTAGAGAGAACCCGCTCCTCAGGTAAATAAACATGAATGGGCTCAAAGGGTTAAAAACAACTACATTTAGATGATTAAAAATGCATGAAAATGACAATATGTAATTGTTTTGTAATATTTTTAGAAGTGACAAAAATGACTGAAATCTTACACACTGCACCTTTAACCCTGCTCTATAAGTTCACCTATACCATTCAACAGGAAGCTGCTTTAACATGACGATTACAGTGTAAAACTCTGGTTACTGTAATTTGATGAAACAGGGATTAAAAGCAGCATTTTTCTGAGTGATATATCTGTTTTTATGATGGGACAAGTCAAATATATAACCAGTGTGTCTTCTAGTGATACATTTGGTTTTTTACTACATTTTATTAAGGACTTATTTTTTTACTTCATGCTGAGGGTATACTTTTTAATGTGCTCTATTTACATTTTTCTAATGGATTTACATAGTTTTTAATCTGAATTAAGTTCTCAGTCTTTTCATGACCCATTTTAACACAATAATGGAAAAGTCTGTGCAGTTCATGAACAGTGATCTTTACAGTAAATTATTAAAACGACAAACACCACTACTGCGTGTCAGCATTTTTTTCCCATGTATCTGAAGCAGCATTGTGTCACATCCCCTGTCTCTCTTTCTCTCGCTCACCCTCTGACCTATAAACACTAAATGAGACTTTCCTGTAAAGCTATGGATTCCTTTCATTTCACAAACACTTAAAGGTGCATTGTGCTAGGCTTGGTGACCTCTAGAGGTCAAGTTGCGTGTTGTATCCATCACCTCACCCTTCTGAGCATGCCAGCAAGCAAGAACCTATGGTCGACTTCAGTTGTCATTAAAATTCAAAACAGGTTTAGTACATCCACTGTCACTACTGTGTTAATGGGCTCATTTGAGGGTAATGGGGGGGGGGGGCGGGAAACATTCCCGCGATTATAAATTGTGCGTAACAGTTTTGTTATATGTTTAGAAGCAACAAAAATGAGAACAATCGTACACACTGCACCTTTAAAGCAGCACTGCTGCAGCATGAGCATCTGGTTGTTGTATTCTGTCTGGTCTGGATGTGATAAATAGTAAACCCGCTGACTGTCAAGGTCATGGAGTCCACAGACACGGGACACAGGATGTGAGTTAATGCCTAACGGTTTTATCTGAACACATGGGTTGATTTTTTTGGATCTGATGATATCAGGTGTTTTGAAAGGGGAGGAGTCTCACATGACAAGTTTCCATGACAGGACTTCAAAAGTGCAATGCCATTGGCTGGAGCTTCCAAACATAGGCTCCTCACTCTGTGAGCTTTCCCTTCGACACAACCGCTCTGGTTTAGGTTTCTGTTTGTGTTCCATTCACAGCGACTCGGCTGAAACGAGCCCTCCCCGTGCAGCGAGGGGAGGCTGCCTCTCTCTTTAAAGACCTCTGTTCTATAGCGTTGCATAACCGTTAACTCTAATGTGTGTAAGTGGCAGATGAGGACAAAACATCTTGTGATTGATTGGATAATAGGAAACACAAGTGATGCAACAGTCCCCGCTTAAGGGTTGAGTGTAAACACTCCAAAGTTGGATTTTGACTGTATCTTCTTAATGTTTACACGAGATCTCATAGTGTCGTTTATGTCATGTAATGACCCAAGCAGCCTCAAAGGTGCAGTGTGTACGATTTTTGTCATTTTTTGGCACTTTTTTAGAATATTACAAAACAATTACACTGTTATATAGGTTTTTTACATGATCCTAAATGAGCCCATTAATGTATATTTACATGAGGAGGGGGGACCTCTCTGTGGGGGCCGCCATGTTTTTACAGTAGCCCAGAGTGGGCAGACTAAACATCTTTGGAGTCTTAATGACAACTGAAGTCTACCACAGGTTCTCCTGCACGTTCAGAAGGGTGAGGGTGAGTTGGTGGCTACAAAATGCAACTTCACTTCTAGATGTCACCAAATCTTACACACTGCACCTTTAATGTTAACACTAGACCTCATGTTATTGTTTACATTGTGTAATATCCCAATAATCCGCGCAGCCTCAATGTAAACATGACCCTCCACCTTCCTGATTCATGCACAAACAGATCCCATGAAATACATTCAGGACCACATCCCCTGGTTGCGTGAGCGATCTACATGGACGTGTGATGGAACCGTTTTGCGTCACTGCAGTTTTCATTACAAGAGCTGTGTGGTGGAAGTGCAGTTGAAGAGGAGGTTTGGCTCCTGCCCAGCTCAGGCCACATCCTGTGGAGTGCAGCCAGCCTGCAGCTCAGCCTGGTTTCCTATTGTTCGACAGGAACCAGAGTAACAGTCACATCAGATCCTCCCACCAGCCCCCACACGCCTGTCAACATCCACGTCTCTGTGCAAAGTGTGCAAAAGGAGGGCACAGTGTGGTGGTGCTGGTGACCTCTGACCCAGTCCATTACAGGCAGCAGAGGGCAGTGTGGAGCCTCCTCTGCTCTGAGTATACTGCACACATGGCAACATGGGTCTGGATTTCTGAAGACTGTGGAGGCTTTGAATGAATGAGGTGACTGTTGAGTTTTCATAGTTCAGTCCAAACTGTTTTTCTCCTGTTTATCTGACAGCATTTTTTTCACACAACCATGTGTATATATATATATATATATATATATATATATACACACACATACATATATATATACACATATATACACATATATACATACACATATATACATACATACACACACATACATATATATATATATATACATACATATATACACACACACACATATGTATACACATACATATATACACACACACACATATATATATAGCATTAGGGGCAGAACAGAGTACTTTGACTTTTATTTCTGAGATTTAAGAGCAAGTTCTTACTTTAAAGGTGCAGTGTGTAAGATTTAGTGACGTCCAGAGGTGAAGTTGCATGTTGTATCCATCACCTCACCCTCATCCTTCTGGGCATGCCGGAGAACCTGTGGTAGACTTCAGTTTTCATTAAAAGTCAAATGATGTTTGGTGTGTCCACACTGGGCTACCGTAAAACATGGTGGCTCCCATAAGGAGGACCTGCTCCTCGTGTAAATATTCAATAATGTGCTCATTTAAGGGTAATGGGAGAAAAAAACAAAAACATTTAATGATTATAAATCGATGAAAATGTCAGTATATAACTTTTTTGTGATATTTTTAGAAGTGACAAAAATGACAGAAATATTACACACTGCACCTTTAACTCGAGTCAAACTCTATTTACTTATACTATCGCTAAAAGGTATTGTAAACAATATAAAAATGGTGGTGTCATAATCCATGGGAACACTGCTCTTTGATATCGCTTTGCTGTGTACTGGATGTTTCTGGGGACAATGAGTCAGGCTGGTTTTGCTAGTTAGCGTAATAGTTTGCCTGATAAGCATGTTACGGTAACATTCTAACAATAGTGTAGGTATCAGGTTACGTTGAGCTCACACAAGTCCAACTGCTGCAGCAACCAACAAACCCTGTGTACTACACCTTTAAGCCAAAAGGTTTGAGTACCTCCTCCACTACTGCTCACATCAACGGATTCAATGTGGAATAGTGATCAACACCAAGTCAAATAACAAAAGCCACACAGTGAAATAAGTTATTGTAAAATTATATTAACAAGCAATCTTTCCTCAATTTGAAATAAAAAAATATCAGCAAATAAAGGCAACATAGGACAGATGTTTATAATGCATAATGTTCACAGGAGAAAAAACAAAAACAAATAAAATCCTCATCACATTTACAAGACTGCTGCTAAGTTTATAATGATGCCTACTAGAATCAGTTTAGAAAGCTTTGACTAACTGAATAAATGGGGCAATATACATATAGTCAAAGATCGTATCAAAATAGTAAAATAAAAAAAATGTGCGGGCGCAAGAAGGGAGGGAGGGAGGGGGATGACCAATGATCTGGTGGGGAAGGGGGGTATGAACAACCTATACATGTTAAAGATTAAAACGAGGGGGGGGGCAGCTCGTTCATGGCCTTTTTCATTGGAATCGACCCGACGGGAAAGAACACAGAGGCTACGACGATGAAGAGCACAGAGCGATAAGCACAGGCAGGTCAAGAGATATACACCACATCTTAAAGCAGGTGTCCACATAGAGAAGAGCAGCACTAGGTAGTATGTTGTACACAGATCCTCAGCATTCATGCACTCACTGCTCATACCCGACATCTGCTAGCCCCCCCCTCCCCCCAAACCCACCCCTTCCAACATGACACCGCCGGCCGGCCCATGCCACTTTAATACCCAACGACAGAGGGTAAGTGTCATCGGTAACAGACTGAAAACTGGAAAAACCATCTGGGCACGTTCATACCATGAAAAGTCGTCACAATAAAAGCTCCTCCCCTTTAGTTAAAAACATCTCTATGTAGAAGAGTTGGGCGTTTTGGGAAAGAGGAGAACGTTATTCAGAAAAGAGTAAAAAGGCAAATTTCATGAGTCCCGATGTCAGCGGACGCTTGGTGACACGGTCTGCATGGCAAGAAGTAAAATGAGGAGACTTTCAGAGCGCACACACTGCGTATGCCAACTCTCCAGTGTTTTTAAATGACAAATAAAAGCAGAGACAATTTCCTGTACATCTTGCAACACAAAGCAATAATTAAAACGTACAAGAGGTAAACTTCAACCTTTTTTCTCTTTGCTCTGAGAGGGGGTTTGAGGGGAGGGGATACGGGGGAGCGAGGGCTCTGCGGAGGACAGAAAACGTGTCATGTATGCATTTCAGTAGCTGGTTTTTCTCACACTTAAGGGGGGGGGGGTGATAAATGGGAAGAATTTGTCCTTCATTTGTGAGCAAGGAGCTGTAGTTAGCCAGCCGATTTTTGATATTTTTGTTTGTTTGTTTGTTTTCTCCGATCAGCATTCTGGCATTTGGAGTGGAATCCGAATGGCGCCTGTCCCTGATTCGGTGCTGCTGTGTTTTGGCTGTGTCCTGTAGTGAGTTCAGATCCTCGGAATGACGGCAAATAACATCGGTAGGGGGGCGGAGGAGGAGGGGGGTCACACGCTCATTGTCATGGTCGGAGAGTACTGCAGAGGCACAGAGGAGGAGAGAGGATTAGTGAAAAGACACTTCCCCTTGGTCAAACACACAGTTGACTCTCCACACTGCTGCTGCTGCAGTCAGTGATGTTAATACACTGTGACTGTGGCTTGGCAGTGCGGTCAACAAGTGCACCACCTCTGGTTTCATCAAAGTACTGCAGTCACCAACAGTTCAGGGATGTGAGCACTGGAACAGGAGAGGAGCCGGACAGAAGAGAGAGGGGACTTACGTTCTCGCTCTGAAAGGAGTGGAGGAAGTTTCCACTCAGCTCTCCGTCATCCCTTGGGGTCCCGGGAGGATTGCTAATGCCACTTAAATTGTTTGGAGAATTCTGGAAACAAAGGAGAACATTTTTTGGAAATGTCCGACATTTCTTCTTCAACCTGATTAAGATTTAGATTCATAACTGTTTGCAATATTTACCTTGCTCATTCCATCCATATCACCAGAGCCTGAGAGAATAAAACATAAGGCAATAAGAGTCTTTATATTCTACAGTATATAAAGAAAAATTGGCCACTACTCATGTGATAAAAGATTTTTACCCATTTAAAACCAAAGTATGTGACATTACGCTCTTGTGTGTATCCTGGTGCGTTACCTAGTGATCCATTCATGTGGTGTGGTTCCATTCCAGCCATGGCTCCCAGGGGCCCATCAGAGCCAGGGCCCATAGGGAACTAGGGGAGAAAGGACAGGGTGGTCTCACTTATCGCGCCTCCACGGCACAGTTCACACGTACACACGGAGAGTCCAAAATAACATGAGGCCCAAATGTGTTTGCATAATTCTAGATACAGAACCATGCAGTTTGAATGCAGTATGATTCAGATTATCTTTACTACAGGGACATTTTACATAGATCATTACAATATTATGGCTAACAGTCAGAACGTTTTTTCAGAAAATTAATTAAGATTGACCTCAGGAACCAGCGTTCTTTTCACTCAGCTCTTTCCTTCTTGCAGGTCCTGTGGTTGCACTTTCATAGACTTCATATACATTTGATTTCAATGAGGATAAAATTAATTTGCGGGGAACCAGAGAGGAAGCACTCCACCAGCTGCATGCAGCCATTACACAAAGAGGCATATAGGGGGATGGCATTGACCCCGAGAGGTCAGGTGTTTTGTTTATGGTAAATGCTTTCCCCCTCAACGACCCATAGAGCTCAGGAAGCACTGCATGTCTCGTCGACTCAATTGTTGACGACTGTCAAACCCTACCTTTACTGAGTGACCCTCATTACAGTGACCCTGATATATTGTTAAAACCCATTTGTTGGTGTTTGGTGGACAGGTGCAAAAGGGCAAATGTATGATTAGGGTCTTTTGTAAAAAAAAAAATCAATCATTTTCTTCCACACATGTTCAGGAGATTTCACTCCAGTCCTTTGGCTCCATTCATATTGTGAGCTACATGTCAGATTTAAGACTACTTGGTATTGAAGCAGGAGATGATTCTGCAATAGCAACTATCACTTGTGTAAATGACTGTGCCGCTCTTTGCTCCTTTAATTGCCCCACGGGGATAAATACAGTTTCCTGAATCTGAATTGTGAGCTTACAGGTGAGAGGTGAGATTGATGAGAAGTAGCAAAGCTGGACAGTAAGCTTTTAGTGTTTAATAGCATTGTCGGTTGGTCGTCACTGACGACGATGCTTAGTGCATATGTATAGCCAAACAGATCAACTGATTTGGATACAACAGTTTTCTCATGTTGCAAGGCCACTTGTTGGAATATAAAATCACCAGATCACTACATTAGAGGTACTTTGTTTCTGAATTTGACATCAGCAAAAATAAACAAATTGTTTTTGCATTTTCACCTTTAAAAATACATTATGTATGGATATTAAATAAACTGACATGTTTATTATTATTATTATTATTATGACACGGGGACAGAAATCTAAAAGACATTTTGTGCAGCTCCAATTTAAATTTGAGGACAGGCTGGACCCTGTTCCGAAGCCTCAGTATCCATCTCGTATCTATCTCGGATCCATATGAGCACAGGGACTGGTCCAAATATTTAAATGACCTGAGCTGAGCGTGTCCTCTATATCGTCAATGGAGTTATTATACCGGCGAATAATTCATTCTTTAAGGGCTCATGGACTAATGAATTTTAGGTTGGTGCAAAAGCTCCAAATGTTCCGTGTTAAAGAGAAGACTGTCATCATTTCTGAGGTAAACAACACACTTTTACCTCACTGTGTCCCACGGTGCTGCTTGTTTGCTTGCTTTTGACGAACATATGTTGGTGTCTGCTGGACACATTTGTTTCAAACAAACTACTTTTTAAGCCTGGAATCCACTCTGAGAACGCCACTCCAACCGTGTCGGATAAACATGATCGCTATGATAATGAGTTTGGAGTGTGCAACTCCGGTAAAGACAGAAACAGATGCACAGATTCGGACTTCTTACTTCTGAAATCATTTCAGCGTAATTTTACGCTTCAAAGGCCGTTCTGGCTCGAACATATGCAGACGTACTCTTATGTTCACGTTTTAAACTTTTAAACTTCTCCTTGCATTGTTTATGTTTTGCAGTGCAGGCTGTCGGCTGAGAGCTGCCTGTGAGGGTGAAACGTGCTTGTTTAGAAGGCGGGACTTGCCTACATTTTCAGCCAATCTGGAGATAGTGACGTGGGGGGAGAGGCAAAACCCTGCGTTTCACCCTTAGAAGGAATTCCTGACTTTTAAAAGGGCTCGTAAAAAACCACAAAAGCGTTTCAGAGACTATAAATCCGTTTATCATCATAAAAGAGGCTAAAGAACAAATAGAGAGCCCCTTAATGGGCACAACAGGTCCCCGTTAAACTATCAACGGTGTATAAGAGTTTAATTGTGGATTCTTCTAACATTTTATGTGCATCTTTAACAGTTATTTAAATATTTCCAAAAGAACATGATGATGCAGGCTTATTATCAGAATGATGCACTTACATTATTTCGGTTGCCGGGTCCAGTGTTGATCATGGTGTACAAATTGTCACCAGAGTTGTTGGAGTCTGAAAATCGCACAATAATGCAAATAAATAAATAGTATCGGATAGCGTATCACAAAAGGTGATCCTTAGTTCAGGAAGCACTGACCTGCAGGGCTGGGCATGATAGGAGTTCCAGGAGGTCCTCCTCCTCCAGATGCCCCCTTTGGAAGAAAAGAGAGTAAACATTACAAACTCTTTATTTTCATATGTTGTTACCTGTGTAGTAAACAATCGTTACGACATCAGGATGTGTACTCACCCCGTATGCTCCAGGAGATGGTGATGAATAAGGCATCTGAAACCAAAAACAACAACATTACTGACCAGAAATGGGCATACGAGCCATTTTCTACACCTCAAAATGTCATCATTCATCATTTGATCATCCTAACACCATTATGGCCGTCTGTGGAAACCATGACACATAATACTACAATTACACCCCAGACTAGACCCTTGGAAAACATTAGACCTCCACTGCTCTGAGAGGAGAGGCTGCAATCTGAACCACTGTGTGTGTTTGTGTGTGTGTGTATGTGCATTAGTACTCACAGAATTGGCGTTGTTGGGATTAGGCCATGGCCGACCAGTACCCGGGCCCCTACATCGTAGGACAAAAGGAAGCGTTGGCGGGATATTGCATTTAGGTAGAAACACAGGGGCGAGTGCACTGACAAATATAGAAGACTCACATGTTCACTCCTGGCATACCAGGACCCATGGCATTGTGTGGGGGCCTCATTCCACCACCAAAGTTCTTAGAAGACCAGCAAACATCATGATATCATTGATTGTATTACTCGAAACCATAAGACACAGTAATTAAAAGTGCAGTGTGTAATATTTAGGTCATTTTTTGTCACCTCTAAAAATATTCACTTTCACACATCACATTCTGACATTTTCATGAATTTATAATCATCTAAATGAAAAAATGTTTTCCATTACCCTTAAATGAGCTCATTAATGTATATTTTCACGTGAGGAGGGGGTCCTGTCTATGGGGGCCGCCATGTTTTTACAGTAGTAAAAGTGGATGTACTAAGCATCTTTTGAGTTTTAAAGACAACTGTAGTCTACCATAGTTCTCCTGTATGCTCAGAAGTGTGAGGTGGATACAACATGCAACTTCAGCTCCAGATGGCAAACTGCCGAGAACCTATGGTAGACTTGAGTTGTCATTAAACTCAAAAGATTTTTAATACATCCAATCTGGGCTAATGTAAAAACATGGCAGCCCCCATGGAGAGGACCCGCTCCTCATGTAAATATACATTAATGGGCTCATTTAAGTATAATAGAAAAAATTTAGGTGATGATGATCATGAAAATGTCAGTATGTTACTGTTTTGTAGTATTTTTAGAAGTGACCAAAATTACCAAAATCTTACAGACTGCACCTTTAAAAAGGCCAGCGAAGTTGTTCTTTGACCTACCTGAGGACCGGGCCCCATTGGCCCCATGCCTCGAGGGCCGCTCATTCTCTGCATGGGCCCCAAGTTAGGATGGCCTGGAGGGAGAAAGGGTATTCAATATAAATACATAACATCTGTGCTGCACACACATGTGGTGTGTGGTTAAAGAGACAAGAGCACTGGTTCACACCTTGTGGCCGTGTGGGGTCCATGTTGGGCAGCATTGGATGGGGACCTGGTCCTCCGCCTGGTGGCTGAAGTGGATAGATTGGATAAGACGTGAGTTTTAAACAGATGGTGGATCTGTTGTTTGTGTGTGTGTGTGTGTGTGTGTGAGTGTGTGTGTGTTACCTGGTTGCCCATCCTGATAGGGGGACCTCTTGGGCCTCCTGCAAAGCGAGGTGACATAAAGGACTGGAACAAAAAACAACAACAATTACTCAGTTAGAATTCAACAAATACACATGTATCCCAAAATAAAGAATTGCTCTGTTATAATGTTTCATGAATACAGACAGCAGCGTAAAGCATCAAGCTGAGACGAAGCATGAAGCATCAGCGCAGAGAACATGGGTTCCCATAATATGCTCACAGACAGCAAAAAACAGAACAAGAGCAAGAGAGAGGGAGAGGGGCAGTTACCTGACTGTGAGGACCCATCATACTGTTAGGGGGAGGAGGCTGAGGGTGAGGAGAGCCCTGGGGACCAGGAGGACCCTGTGGCATTGCACAAAATGGAGGCAAAGGAAGGAAGACATACGAGAGAGAGAGAGAGGAGGATGGGACACACGAGAGGAAGGAGGAGCGAGAGAGGGGCAGAGAGAAAAGCAGGGTTACTGCAGGGCAGAGGACAGAGTCAGAGTGCAAGAACCAAAGTTTGCGGCAAAAATAAAAATGTACAAAAAAAGAAGACGCTGCTCATTTTTATGGCGAGAGGAGGAGGAGGAGGGAGTGAGAGTGAAGAGGAGCAAGCAAATGACTTGGCCTTGAATGAGAGCAAAGAGGCAAAGAGGTGGAGAGAATGTGTGCTCTTTTGCCTGTCAGTCAAGACATTAAGAAGCCTGCTGCATGCAGCATGTTATCAGAGCTCATTTCCCTGAATTAACAGCATCAATTAAGCTCTATGCAATTAGCTTTATAATAACACTAAACACCGGCACTGTGTCGCTAATGTTGCTGATGTGGCAGAGGGTCTAATTGAGCCTCCTCCTGGATTTTAGTACATAAAGTAAATGAGCGTGTGTCGTAATACATCAGCATCAGCACATCTTTCCCCGTTTGATCACGAACGGATAGCAAGTGTGGGCTTGAAGACATGAAAGGTGTGGTTGAGCAGAGGCAGGACAACACGGAATGTTTATGTCGCCTCTGGAAGGTAGGTAGTTCCACACAGTCGCCCGCCAAAGAGTTTATCCTCACGACATATTGATTTACAGTAGGTGCTGCACCTTTCGATTTCTCCATTAGGGAGAATGGCCACGCCTGCCTGTTTACAGCACTGGAGGGGCAGGAGCAGACAGAATGTCTATGGTGATGTTTACTATAGGTTCAGTGAGCGCAGGGGGGAGCACAACAAGCCTCAGATCGCACCACAGACCTGCACGGGTTGTCTAGACCATATTTTGATGAAATGTCCAATTTAAGATGTCTGCAGGTTTCAGATTTAAGGCATTTTGGAACTATGATGAATGAGGCACACAATAATAAACACTTCCCCATAACTGGAGATAAGGTAAAGTCGCTTCAAAGACAAAAATCCCATTAGGTACAGAATGTTCTCTTTGTCTTTTCTACGGCAAAGGCAAGAATATGAGAATATATATATATATACATACTTCGTATTACAATTTTAGAACTATAATAACATAGATGCGTTGGAACAGAAGAGGCATTCCAAAGAACCTTTTTTGCTAATGTGTAAGGCCTTAAATTCAAATTTTTAAATCTTATATGATAGAATTATATAAAGATGCACAATGGAAATTATAGTTAAGCTCAGTACTGACCAAAGCTCAGTCTAATTAAGAATTTGACTAGTATGTGGAAGAACAAGCCTAGATTGATTTGTCGTATTCATTGTTCTTTTTATCATTCACAATTTTTAAGAAAAAGGCAAAGATTTAAAGTTAAGCAAAATATTAAGAAAATAAATGTTTATATCATGTCTCCATCTGCTCCAAAAAAATAGTTTTTATTTAGTGGCTTTAGAAAACCCACAGATGTCTGGTTGTTAAGGTTTGAATTTGGTCTCCTTGAGTTATTGTTGATATTTGTCAAGTTAGCACAGATTGAGCGGGAACGTGTCCCTAATAGTAACAGAGCCTCATCTGTGTTGTGTTGGACTGACCTGGAAAAAGCCAGGTGGCATGGGTCCTCCTGGCATGCCCTCGCCGGGGGGCATCCCTCCCATCACAGGACTGGGGGCAGCTGCTGCACTCTAGAAGGGAAAAGCAGCACAACATAAATATTACAACTCTCACTCACTGAGCAACAACACAAACACTCTGATAATGTTTTTGAAATGCATCTTCTACAGTCACAGATCTGTTATTGGACATGTCGTTTGTGGGTCTCCTGTCTGAAGCCGGTATCAATGGAGAGCTTCTGAGCCATGCTGATCCAAGAACCAGTGGGTCAGATAAGGATCAAGTGGGATTCACTTAGTTAGTGGCTCCAAAGTGCTGCTGCACAGTAGGGACTTGCTGGGCTGATTTCCTGCTCAAACCGCAGCCCTAATTCACTAATGTGCCATTTGCTTCGGTCACACGCTCCTAATTGACTGAGTTTTTCTTCCCTGTAGCTGCAGCAACATGAGATGAGCTAATGTCTTTGGAGCTGTGGGGTTTAGCTCGTACAGACGGGAGAGGAGCTCATCCAACCCCATTTGTTTAAAGCGCGTCACTCACATTGCCGCTGATGTAGTAATCGTTGTTTGCATGCACGATAAATGTACCAGCACCTACAAACACTCATGCGTGCCCAAATACACTCTTTGTCTGTGTCTAGCGCCCAACAGCTAAACAGGCATCACTGGTCAATAGCCAACACACTCCCTGGTATTGACTGCACCTCCTCTAATTATATCTTCTCAGGCTACCACTGCAGGGCCACTGTGAAATACCTCAGCAGGGGTAGAAGTGAGGCCACGAGGAGAAGTCATGTCTCATTAGGCCCCAACACCACTGGGACACCCAGACTCACAGACACAGGATATAAAACCTCTTCGTTCACAAGGAGGGAAATTCAAGGCTGGAGGATTCAACAGGACGGGTTTAAATATATGCTTTATATATAGGTAAAATCCACTTCTAGTGAAGATGTGTCAGAGCACTTGTGTGGTTGTCAGAGACATTATAGACTGTAGTTGCACTTCCAAATTCATTTCTAATTAGAACCAGAAGAATATATTTTATATATTTTGCCAATTTTATTATCAAGTCTCTATATAAAAACACAGCACACATCTATTTCAGTAATGGCAGTGAATATCCTCTGCACTGTTACAAACATTTTTTTTCATTGCATATAGTTTAAATTCTTAGAAAGACAGAAAATAAATGGAAAATTAAATAACTGGAAAATTAAAATGAAATAATCAACAGATTAAACAACTGTCAAAATAGTTATACATTTCAGGCTGATTTTGAAGTCACTTATAATTAACCAATATGTTCAGAAAAATATGTAGAAGCAGAACCTAAATGTTCATGTCCAAAATGCATCTCTTACTCTATTAAATTACTGTCTTTATAAAATTACCATCTAATTAAATTACTAACTAACAAAGATATCTTACCCAATTCACCTCATACTCTAAACCTTACTTTAGGTCCCTCCATCATTAGTGTTGTAGTTTTAATGAAGAACAATGTTGAAATTGGAAGTGTGTCTTTATTGAACAGTATCACTCCACTGTCACTGACAATGCGTCTTCATGACCCGTCTTCAGTCAAAGCCTCCACATCTGCATATCACATAAAGCCTAACCTGCTTTGTGAGACTGAAACTGCCCGGGCAAGTCGTCGATATGCAAGATAAACATGGGTGAAGTTAAGAACCCACCCTGCTCCAAACAAGCTAGCGAGATTATGGGTAAACATTTAGAGAGCTCTTCTGACAATGTTCCTTTTTCAAATTATTGTTAGTTTGGCTGCTTCAGTAGTTGCAATCTAATCCAGGAAGATTTGATTTCCAAGGAATCAAAAATATCCAAAGGCTACACAGCAACAGGCCTCCAGTAATAGAGTCCCATGTTAACCTACAAAACATGTCAGAGACAGGTTGATGCTGGGTGAAGCCACATAGTATCCCAGGTATGGGAGCTGCCATTTTGTGCTAGGGACATCATATGGAGCCAGAGTGTGTGCTATGATCAAACAGCTACTGCGTATGTTTGACCAATTCTGAGCCAGAATCATTTGGAATTCATGATGTTAAAGACAGAATTTTTTGGGATTCAATCTTAATGTCCTTGGAATATTGTGCATTTTATCTTTTTGATTGTCTTTAGTTTGACATACAGTATGTCCATCTGCTAACATTGAGGGTCAGGGTTTATAGTCTATACTGCAGCCAGCCAGATGGGCAGTGATTGTAATGTTTTAGTGTCTCTTTGTGTATGTGTGTGTGTGTGTGTGTGTGTGGGGGGGGGGGGGGGGGGGGTCGTACTTTCCATTTGGAGATACTGTAAGGTCTAAGGCTCACATATGAGTCACGATACAGTCTCAAGAGCTGTATGACTCAGATATTTCACGGAGGTTTTATGTTTTTTTCAATATAAATCAGCAGGGCACACCATCCATGTGCTATACTTAGTGTAATAGAGTACTGTATATATTTAGTTTGATTTTCTTAAGGATGTAGGGTGCAGAATTTAGTCAGATTTACTGATGCAGTTGAATCCCCTAAACCTTTCCTTCCAAGCATGTGAGAAAACATATGTTTGTCCTGAGCCATCATAAAACTCAGATTTAATTAGTTTGTCCATTCTGGGCTACTGTAGAGGCATGGGGTTGCAAAATGGCAGTTTCAATAGATAGGACATGCCAGTGCCCTCAATATTAAGGGCTTGTTGTAGCGTAAATACTTGAATTTAAGTAATAGCAGTAAAAACATCGGTATATAGTTTTCTGATATTCCGTTCTGTTTATATACACCTACATTTTGCACAGCGTACCTTTAACTCTGTGAAAGGTTCCGTAAAGAGAAGCGCCTCCTAACCTGAGAGCGACTGCTCTGCTGCACAGTAATTGTTAGCAGATGTCTGTCTATCATGATCTCAGTGGAGATAAGGGATCCACAGTTTACGGCTACTTTCACAGGAGAGTGGTACAGGCTCATTCAGTCACACTGGCCAGTTTGTAAAGACACTAAAGAAATAACCAAACCGCTGCTGTATTCAAAACCAAGAAATAGTAAATCAATGTTAATGCGTGTTTTCGCTACGTAGAAGTCACAACCCGAGCACTTGTTTGAATGCTACGTGCATGATGGGTTCCAAGGCATGTTATGTTAGATCTCTATCTAGTCTCAGTGTGGATACTCGCAGCTGTGTTGGCTGGATTGTCCCAAACAACCCGCTGCAGCTTCTGGTCCTAAACAAGCCTCTGGTCTCTTACCACAGACTCTCTGGTGCAGGAAGAGGACAGATGTCTGAGCCCTGCCTCGGGCTATGGAGCTCT
>JAFBJT010108156.1:21622-60003 GCA_016785325.1 Chascanopsetta lugubris | reverse complement strand
CCCCGGTCCACCACCCCCCCCCCCCCCCCCCCCCCTCCCCCCCCCCTCCCCCCCCCCCTCCCCCTCCTCCTCCCGATGGGCGGAGCCTCGGCAGGAATCCAGACTTGCCTGTTCCACGTGACGGCGCGCGCATGTATGTTCTGACTCGTGTCAAAAACCACATCCTTAATATTGATCGGGCTTGGATGTTGTATTATCATTGTGTGTGTGTGTGTGTGTGTGTGTGTGTGTGTGTGTGGTATGTGAAAGGTCAGGCGTGGCTGTCTTGACGGACCCCTGCATGAACAGTGACATGGACAGACTGTCAGAGCCATATGGAGGCGATGAAGGAGCTGATTAATGACACGGATGTGTGACACGGACACGTGTGTGTGTGTGTGTGTGTGTGTTTGTGTGAAATAGTGAGTCAGTGTGAGAGCATGAAGTGTGTGTGTGTGTGTGTTTATATGAGGATGCTGAATGTATCTTCCAGATGGAGCGCTTACACAGTAAGCAGTTTTGCCGTGTGTGTGTGTGTGTGTGTGTGTGTGTGTCATTGAAATGATGTCACTCAGTCCTCTTCCTGTATCCCCCCCCACCCCTAATCAAATAAACCTTCTCCCTTGTCTCCCTCTTTCTGGCTCTCTCTCTCTCTTACTCTATCTCATGCTAATGCCATCTGATCCAGGTCTCCTTGCATGTATCACAGGGGCAGGTGTGCGTGCGTGTGTGTGTGTGTGTGTGTGTGTGTGTGTGTGTGTTAAACATGCAGACAAGACAGCGCGTGCAGTAAATTCCTGGCTTTTCTCCATTTGACAAATGACTGTGTCAGCCTGTGGAAGGGCAGCAGCCCTCCATCGACCCTCAAGGTGCCCTTCCACTCGTTCCACTGAGGCCGCTCAAACACACACACTCACACACACTCACACACACACACACACACACACACACACACACACACACACACAGCACCACCAGTGCAGCCAACTTAATGAACAAATATGCAGCTCCGCTGCCCCTGAGAAACACATTTTATTGCGCAAGTGCACATGTGGCCTCAGGAGGAGTCACACCTTTAACGTTTATGAAGCCGTGTCCAAATAGAGAGTGTAGCAACATGGCTGATGTGGGGATCGACCTTGTGACAAGCGATGTTGTTATAAGCTGAGATCATCCTTTTTTTTTGAGGCCTGAGGCGGGAATAGTAAGATCGATGGGAGAGAAACGTGTACAGAAACAGGTGTTATCACACATCTTCCACTTTTTAAATGGGTTTATTTATTATTATTATTATTATCATTATTATTATTATTATTATTATTATTATTATTATTATTATTATTATCATTATCATAGTTGTTGGTGATGGTGTTGTAATAATAAGAATAATATTGACAATAATAATGATAATAATGTATGATGATGATTATTATATTTTCTTAATTATCATTTCATTATACAAACATAAATATACTACTTGGGTGATTACATACTGTAAATCTTACATACTAGACCTTTAAAGAAATGGAACTGGGACATTATAATGTGGGTGAATGTGAATGGTGAAAATAAGTGGAATGAAAGCTCCCGCTGAGACCACTCCCCTCTCTGATTTAGACTTTTTACACCATCACACAGAGAAACGAGAACATTGGAATTTTTTTTTTTTTTATTTATCTTTAAAAAAAATTCCACAGTCATTTTCATCAGTCTCATGGCAGAGCTGCCGTTTGGTCGAGAGTCATAATTGATGGCATTGATCGCTTCCATTACAGTAGGTTAGGCCCCGGGAGTGACAGCGAGCGAGGGGGAGGTATGGAGTGGATGTGGAGTGGGCGGCCTGTATGTGACTCCTGGTGGTTTGGAGTGGTATGACGGTTTGCCTTTGATAGAGTTTTGCTCAAAGTGGGCTGATGGAGATGAGATGTTATGAAAGCGCCTCTGAAATGGAAGCGTGTGGGAGCCAAGTGGCTCGTCCAACACCGGCTTATTTAATTGCATGTCGACAAGTGTGTGTGTGTGTGTGTGTGTGTGTGTGGTGGGGGGGGGGGGGGAGCAAGCGTGTGTGTGTGTTTGTGTGTGTGTGTGTGTGTGTGTGTGTGTGTGTGTGTGTGTGTGTGTGTGTGTGTGTGTTCATCCATCCCAGGCCTATTGTAATCCCGCCACGTTATTGCCTGTGTGTTTAGCGGTTTCCACCGTCAGCTCACGCGTTGGTTGTCACTCGCCGCCGAGGCTGTAATTAGGTTATTTATTCATGTCGCTGTGGCACCATTAGCTTGATTCCGCTTACAGTGTGCACTCATGTGGATGAACCTCATCGCCCACCATCCGTGCTCAAGTGGAGGCTGCCATTGATTCTGAGGGGGGGCGGGGTGGGGGGGGGCGAGGGTGCAGGACCTGGATCAGACACCATGAGGGGGGCGGGACCTGCTGAGTGTGACGTGGAAAGGAAGGAGAAGCCCGGCCCGGCAGGAGATCCTCTGCAGGGTTTGGTGGAAGTGAGAGGGTGTTGATGAGAGCATGCGACAAGAACCGTATGAAAAGGTGATGTCATACATGTGGTGGTGCTGCTGTATTAAACATGTGTATGTATAAAAGATAAACTCCAGAGAATGTTTAGACCCGGTGTAACCAACGTCCTCTGGACTTGGTATATGGAAAAGTAAACTTATTTAAAACAGAATAAATTGTATGTTGCTGCTTCCATGTACTCTTATACAGTACAAAAGAGAACAATATGGTACTGTATGACATAATATGATGCAATACAATACAATAGGATGTTATATCATTTGTTATGTTATGATATATTACATTACAAAACCCATATGATACCACATATGATCCTATGGAAAGTGATACACTACAATGCAAGACAGTAACAATAATAATATCAACACTATAAGAAGTCACAACGGAATTCAAAGTCATGTGGATTATTATTGCAAATACATCAAATGAATTGGCATTTGTTTAAAGTTCATAATTCAAACCTCTCTCTATAAAACACCTGTATTTACTTGCCGATGATCTGGGATCCACCTGTTCAGCCTTGGCCGGTGATTGATTGGTAATGCCTGCAGGGACCGGAAGAGGGAGCTCTCCGTCACACTGATAGATGCCGCCACCACCGAAGAAGCATCATGGGATCCAAACCGTGAGCCCGCTCCAACACACAGGTGAGCTGTAAACATGTCAGCGCTGAAACGATCCAATCTGACGCTTGTGTTGTTTTATTAATGTTTCTTCAACATGTTGATAGAATTGGCTGAATGTGTGTGGAGGTAGTGTTTCGCTTTGTAGGTTGTTATTCGCCATTTTGTTTACAAGTTAGCTTAAGCTCCACCTGCTAGCATGGCTTTAGCATCACAGCTATGCATACTGTGCCTATTTTAAACCAGGTTTTTACCTCTGTATATATATTTTCTATCATTGCTAAATCTTTTATATGATGGTTTTGTTTGTTTGTACCGTGTGTCAGGTTGTTTACTCCAGTTTGTGTATGTTTTTAGAGTTAATATTGTTTGTGAAGTGAAGCATCCTTAGCTGTGTTTACCTCTTTCATGGTATAACAGTAGCTTATCTTATTGGTATTACAATAATAATGATGATAATAATAATAATAATAATAACAATAATAATAATTATAATAATAGTAATAATACTGCCATCATTATCATTGTAAACAACACCACAATTGCTAATCATCTAATACTACTACTACTTCCATTACTATTATTAATAATAATTATAATAGAAACAATAATAATATTAACTGTAGATTGTATGTCAGTCCCTCCATGTGTATGACTCCATGTTTTCAACATGAGCACAGGGAACATCCCCACAATAAGTGAAAACCTTCCTTCGGTCATTAGTATGTGGAGGTCAAAGGTCAAAGTCCCTCTGACCTTTACCTCACAATGTTTGGCCCCTTTGCAACACCGAGAGGGAATTTAGAATATAGAAGGCCAATTAGAATATAGAGGTCAAAGGTCAAATGAGGAGGTCATGGTGAACTTTCAACTGTACTTTAAAGGTCAGCGTTGGGGAATTCCTTCACATTGGACACAAAACAGAACTGATTTACTTGATTTTTCCCATTTACTATATTTCTATAGACTGCACATGTTTCTGCTCTGGGTTGGATCAACTCTTATGAAATCCGATTTCCTTCTGGGATCAATAAGATATTTCCGATTTCGTGATTTGATAGAAGATCTATCTCTCTCTCTCTCTCTCTCTCTCTCTCTCTCTCTCTCTCTCTCTCTCTTTGTGCACTGATCAAAGATGCAATGGCTGTTGAAACGCAGACAGTTATCTAGAGAGCTAATTATCTGGACCCGTCGTCGATTCCAAATCCAGCGGTGTGCAAAGCTTGGTGTGAGCGCTCTGGCATAAAGATGGAGCCAATGAGAGCGCAGCCCAGTGTCGGGGAAGGAATCCAGGGAGATTCAATAATGAGATTTAGCAGTCGTGTAAATCCCTCTGTAGCTGAAGTAACTCTAAAAACAAGTGATATTTATCTTTCCCCGTCAACGCTGGGGGAAAATAAATGATGTCATTGTTTTGTTGGTAATTTCCTTTCGTCATTTCTCCGTCTGTCCTGGTTTATTCCTCCTCCTCTGTGATCGTCCGCTCCGCCTGATTGTGTTCCACTTGTGTACAATCATCGCCGCCTCCCCGGTGTATTTCGGGTCTTTGAGCTCCTTATCCTCATTGTCAGTCGGCTCGTTCCATTTCCCCCCGGTGCCGACTCGCGCCGCTGTTTTGTTCTCGCGGTTTTACTTTGTACCTGCCGTCTGTTCAGAGTTAGTTCTTGTCTGATCCTGACTCCGTGCTTCCTCCTGCCGTCTCATCTGCGCGTCGGCTTGGATTTGTCGTGGAAGATCACTGCACCACATCTTCTTGTCTGGTGTTTCCAGTTTTTATTTTGAGTAATTACGAAAGATATTTGGGGGAGCGTTGAGATTCTGAAGTGGCTTTAAATTTTCATTTTGTTTTCTCATTTATTCTCCTCCGTCTGTGGTTTGAATGGTTTGTTTCTTCTTCACTGACTCGTGAGGATTCCTTCAGGGTCGCTTGTGTTGCTTATTGTGAAGATTTGAAATTTTTGTTGCATTTTTAGATTACCACTGTCATAGTGACGCATCTGACATTATATGAGCAACAGCGCCCTCTGTGGAGGATTTTACATAGTTCTGTTTTGGCTTTTGGACAGAGCAATAATGCTTTTAATGCATTTAATGCTTTTAATGATGATGATATATTTTATTATATTAATCATAATATTTTAATTCAAAATGTAATTCTTCTAAATTCACAAATTAAATTCAATAAGAATTTCTTCTTCTAAATTTGAAAGGAAAAAATATATGAATTTTTTTTATGTTAATTGTGAATATATTTTTGCAATGATTGGGAAACTTTTTTCTTTTAAATTCACAAATGTATTCTCATAGAGTCCCATAGACTGAGATCAAACGTAAAGAAGAAGGAGAAAATGATTCCGAGGGTGAGGAGAATGAATGAATGAATCTGTAAATCATCAGACTTTTCCTGAAGCTGCTGTTTCAGCTGCTTCATCAGGTTAAACATGGTTTCCTCTCTCAGATTGTTTCCCACTAATGGACGACTATGAGGCTATGTTTTGATTCACGCTTAAAAGGATGCTAACGTTTTTCCTTTTAGCTCTCACTGCTCGCTGTGTGTTAGTCTGTGTGTGTGTGTGTGTGTGTGTGTGTGTGTGTGTGTGTGTGGCACTAAAGCACAGCGCTGCAGTCCCAGATAAAAGCAAACACCACGGACTGCCTGGCGCAAATGGAAAGCTGAGGTCTTTCTCATTCGACTCAGACGTTTTGTTCGACCCTGAGAGATTTGAAAAGGATTTTTTTTTCTTTTTCACAACAAACACACACACACACGGACACACAAACAAAAACAACAAACACCAGTAAACTTTTTGGCCACATTAATAATTCAAACGGAATTGAGATGGGTTTCCGTTCTTGCCCGTCTCTGCGGCTGCAGTGGGAGAGCGGAGCTCCCGTAAACATGTCCACCACCAAGTCATCAGGATTATGAATATGCAGCGAGTACAACGGCTGAAACACGGATCAGGGCTGTAAGAGCTGTGAAGATTAATGCTAAGCAGCTGTGACAAGGAGCTCTCGGGATGACTGACTGACTGACTGACTGACAGGCTGACTGACTGACTGACTGACTGACTGACAGGCTGACTGACTGACTGACTGACAGGCTGAGCAACACTCTGATGTTTGTGTCAGTGTGCGCTCCTGTCTTCCTATCTTTGTCAGGACTAGGCTTGTTGTCTTTAGACATGAAGGGTGTTGTTTTTGCGAGGTTGAACCAGTGCGGTCGACCGTGCATCTGTACTTGTTTTTATTCACTTGAGGTTTTTCTAAACCATCACCCACCTGCACGTCTTCTTCCTTCAACTGTTTTATTTCATGTATATAACCAGTCATTTAAGAATTTGGAACCACTGGCCCAACACACTCTGAGCCAGTTATAAAGATGGAAGGTTATGGGGTCACGTCCTTTTAAAGGTGCGGCGTGTAGGATTCAGGGGAATCCTCTTTGGAGGTCTCCGTGTTTTTACTGGAGCTCAGAATGGACAAACCAAACACTAATATGAAGTGAGGACTTCCACAGGTTCCCCTTCATGATTGTAAGGGAAGGTTAAGGAAAATGAACTTGCACTAACCCACATATTCACCACTAGGTGCCACTGAATCCTGCACGTTTTAAAAGCGGATAAAAGGGATAATGGTGGATTTGCCAGGAAGCAAGAGGGACCGCACCACATGGATCTGCTTATTTGCATTGACCGTGTGTCTGTGTGTGTGTGTCTGTGTGTGTGTGTGTGTGTGTGTGTGTGTGTGTGTGTGTGAAGAGCAGGGTGTGTGCACGGCCTGTGTACAGTATATTTGTTATAGTGATTACTTTTATGTAAGAGTGAAACTCTGCTCCACTGCCTCCGGACCAGTTCCTCATTGGTCACCAGTGAAGCCACGTTCCACTGCCTGACCACACTTTATTTCAAACCTACACCCCCCCCCCCCCCCCCCCCCCCCCCCCTTCCCCACTTTTTTTCCACCCCTCACCCCCCCCCCCCCCCCCCCCCAGGGTGTTCACACTGCCGCAAGTGCTTTTTCTTGTTAATCAACTTTGGAGAGCAGGGAAGGAAAATGACAACTGTGCCGGCCTGAAGCTGTGGTGCTTGTTTCCACGGTGAGGTGGCGCCAGGAGGGCGGAGTTATTGGAAAGTGATGGTCATGACTCCCTCAGAGGCCGTGTAAGAGTTTGGACTTGTTTATAGTTTTGTATTTGATGGGTTGGAGGAGAGTACATCAACACTCAAGGTCCTCACAAGTACAGAAATGGACGTGTGTGTGTGTGTGTGTGTGTGTGTGTGTGTGTGTGTGTGTGTGTGTGTGTGTGTGTGTGTGTGTGTGTGTGTGTGTGTGTGTGTGTGTGCGCGTGCTGTAAAGTATTAACAATGCTGTGTATAGGCCCACTTCAGTGATGAGTATGTATGGAATGCTGTGCACCTGCTGCATTATTGAAATGCTGATGTGTGTGTGTGTGTGTGTAACACATGAAGATGAAGGTGCAGACGCATCCTGCCGCCCCCCCCCCCACCCTCCCCCACCTCCTCGTCCTCGTCCTCGTACTCTTTTATCCACACATTTGGAATGAGATATTTGGACATGAAGGTCAGCTTGAGACCTACTTCTCCTTCTCTGAGCCCATCAGATCCACAGTGTGTGTGTGTGTGTGTGTGTGTGTGTGTGTGTGTGTGTGTGTGTGTATTTGGACTGAGATGAGCGGGTTCAGAAATCCTGTGCGAGTACAAACCAAAGCGCAATGGACGTTTGAGTGTGAGAAATTAACCATGAGCTGGGACTTCGTAGATTTCATGTTTCATTCATTACTACTACCAGGGGAGCGAACAGGAGCAGCATGAGATCAGGTGTGTGTGTGTGTGTGTGTGTGTGTGCGTGTGTGTTTGGACTGAAAGTTGATGCATGTGCCTCTGAGAAAACTTATGCGTGCATGGCTGAACAGTTGTCAGGACCTAACACCCCCGAGGAGAACGCTCATGTGCATGTACTGTATGTGTTTTTGCATGAGTGCACAATTGAGTGTGTGTATGTGTGTGTGTGTGTGTGTGTGTGTGTGTCGAATCACACTCATTCAGCCATCTGCAGTGTTGTTCTACCTTTACTGTGCTGGCTTGTTATCTGAGGGCCCTCACGTCATTAACCTTATATAAAGCACGCGCCTGCATTCCTTTCTCTAATGAACCAGTGAAGTGAGCATGTGGGACAAATCCCCCCATTTAATGTTTATTTGATATGGACATATGGGGCTTACATATGTGAGGGTGGTTCGAAAAGTTCCCGGCTTGGCCCGGAAATGTTGAGGCTTATAAAGCCTCATATCAGTGTTAACAAATATGCAAATGTTTGGCTTCTGTAGAAATGTGAGGGAAACATAAAAGTGCACTTGAAAGAAGCCAAAGTATCTGCATAATAATGGAACGACTGCCAAGGAAACCCGCAAAGACCGTGGACTCCTTGTTGTTATTCAAGAGTTTAGAAGTGGGTCGCTGATTTCAAATGAGCCCGAGAAAGAGCTGAAGATGGCCTGAATGTCGCCGTCATGGCGTGAGACGACCTTCTTCTGTGAGGCGGTTGCGAAGCTTGAGGATTGGCGAACTGATTGCGTCGGGATTACAGGAGGAGTCGAAAACAAATCGCAGGCTGAGAACTTTTTGAACAGCCCTGATCCAGTCTGAGGCCTTGTCCGCACAAGGACGAACACGATCTTTTTCTTTTTCACGAAGAAGAAATTGCATGGGAGAAATTTGGTTGTCCACGCCAAACGACTGTAGTATAGCCGCCAGGCCTGTGAGCGGCGCTGTGACGCTGCTACTGCAATACACCAAGATCAGAGAAGAAGACACCAAACTCTTAGAATGTAAACAAACACGAGAAGAAGATGAGTTATAAGAAGAAGAAGAATTTGATGATGGCGGCAAAGAGTACGAGAAAGGAGACGAGCTATCTCTTCTGCTCCGGGTCACATTGGACTACAAGTAATTCCCCGTTGTAGTTCTTGTTGTTGTTGTTGTTGTCGTTGTTGTCGTTGTTGGTGGTGGGTCAGCGCATGCAGGTTTATAGAGAGGTGGGGCCATGGCGTCACCGTTAAAGGAGAAACGCGTATCGTTTGTAAAGACGGATATGAAACAATGGCTTCTCGAGAGCTTGTCACTCTAGGACCCGGTTTCAAAAAGTAGCATATTCACGCCACGTATTCGCCGCCCCCTTGTGGATGAAACGCCCATACGATCTATGGGGGAAAAAAGGAAATCAAACTTTGGCGTATTCCCTTACTCTCGCCTCCCTGTGGACACGACCTAAGTGCATGCACTGTCATCATTGCGATGCCTCAGCGCTTGTATAGCCGTACGTCCGATGCCCCCTTTGAAGCGAAGACATTAAACGTGTTTACAGACTGATCCACTTCCTGTCCGCTCAACCTCATCAGCAGACTTCCCTCTCCACGTCTCACTTCTGTAGCGCTGGAAATGTTTTCCCTGAAGTGAACTTCCTTTGAAGCTGCCGGCATCAAAACAAATCACATCCCGCCTCTCCTCATATCACCGGACTTGCACTCTTTTATAATTCACCCCATCCGTGCTCACACCACTTAACATCGGATGAGGAGGTGGCGGCTGAATTTGCATGAGTTCGCGGCCCCAGCTTCTGCATTTCATTATCACGAGTAGCTGCGGGATATGGGACGTCGGCGTTCATCTCGTGAGCCGCGCGTTTTGAGGTCGTTCATTTGAATCCGTAACTAAACGGGAATCGGCCTCAGACCCGCGCGGTGGGACGGCGCCTTCAGGCTCCCGACAGCATCGGCCATCCTGACCGGAGGGGCGATCCGCTATCGCTGCAGTTCAGCCGTGACGCGCAGGTGGAATTGGTTATCGCCTCTCGTCCTCTTTGATCATTCTTTTCACAGCATCCGAGGAAAGTAATTATCTTTGAAAGGTCAATTCGTCCAAATTACAAACATGTTTTGGTTCACTGACCGAGCGGGAGAGAGAGAGAGACGCTATCTCCTCCTGCTTTCAGTGGTCGAGATGAAAGAGCTGAATGACATTTTTTTAAAACCCAAAATATGAGACCTGAGGAAACATTTCAAGAGAGCGCGTATGAATGCAGATTAAAGGTGCATAAGGCAAAAAAAGCCTTGCTCAGTGAGTGGCTGGCATATTGTTGTTTGTTTACCTGAGGGCACATCATTGCCACAGGTGTTCATTCATTCTTTTGATGTTTCCTAATGCCCCTTTAATACAATTAAAAAAAAAAGATTACAATCTGAATGTGAAATCTCATACGTCCTTGTGGTTTAAAATAACAATAACAATCATGTAAAACTCATTGTTACCCGCATATGAAATGGGGACTTCATGCGGATGACACGCATAAGTACTCAGCAGGTGGAGTGAAACACTATTCTGCAATTACGCGGTATGTGCCTTTACACCCCCTTTTCCACAGAGACACCATGCCGATTTTAATCATAGCGTCCACAGTGTTCTCGGCGTCGATAATCCTCTGGAATCACTGTGAGTGATTTCCACTTTTCCACTTTACTTTTCCTCTGTCCCATAGATCCTCCTGGGGGGGAAAAAAAACCAAAAAAAACTGCTGACAGGGCGAAATGTTTCATGTTCCCCATTTTTAAAAAGCATGTCAGATTCATTCAACTTCTCCTGCAGCAGGAAAGTGGCGCCTCTGCATGTTTGCATACGTACGTTAGAATAAGGCTCCTCCTGAAGTGAGTGTCGCCTGAATACTTATCATTTTCCATTTTCCTGCTCTCATACCTGTGGGCTGTTGCGGCCGTCAGGATGC
Source organism: Chascanopsetta lugubris (assembly GCA_016785325.1). Lineage (NCBI taxonomy): Eukaryota > Metazoa > Chordata > Actinopteri > Pleuronectiformes > Bothidae > Chascanopsetta > Chascanopsetta lugubris. The sequence continues at coordinate 49,069 of JAFBJT010108156.1, read as the reverse complement.
AGCTTTGATCCGATCCATCCACAGAAACCCTTTTCACTCCAGCTTGTTTACATGATCACTCAGAGGCTCCGCCTCCTCTCATTGGCAGAGCCCCCCGACTGCGCTGACATATCTTTGCTGCGTTTCACTTTACCACCCCGCACCGAGCTGAACACGGGCTCGCAAATGGATCTTTTTTTTTTTTTTTTTCCCCCAACGAGACAAAACTGTTGTCAGCTGAAATTCTTGCCGTGGCCGTTGATCCGCTTGAGCAATCCTGGGTTATCTGCGATTGGGTGGGGGTGGTGGGGGGGGGGGGGGGGTTGGAGGGCGGGGCGGGGGGTGGCGGGGGGCGGCGGCACTGTCGGCTGTTATCTGGCAGCAAAATAACCTGCTTTGTTGGGTTGGAGGTACAAAAGAACATGTTTTACTTTAATGGCTTATGCATTTTTAAATGGCTTCTCTTCTCTTACATATCTCCAGTCTCATCTGTGTCCAATAGTTCAGTTCAGCAGTTTCAGACCCAGAGGGAGGTAGAGGAGGAGGAGAAGGAGGAGGAGAAGGAGGAGAAGGAGGAGGAGAAGGAGGAGGAGGAGGAGGAGGAGGAGGAGCAGCAGCCTTCTGTCTGACGTGAGCACCGTTCACTCGGCTCTCTTTCAGCAGTCAGTGTGCGTCATTGAACATTTTTATATCCATATGCAATATTGTAAATGCGTTGGCTCCGTTCATCGTCATCTCATTCGCCTTCTTCTTCCTCTACGTCTTGGCAAAAGATCACGAGCCAACCACTGCACCGCAAACTTGCAGTTCACAGGGTGGCCACTTGAGGCTGGCTCCAAAAGCGAGTCCTTTCCGCGTACGCTCTCACGTTAAAACTTTAGAGGGGGACGAAACATGTTTGAAGCCCGGTGCAAACCACGGTTTGGGTTGAATTTTTTTTACAACTTGCCTATCGAGGTTTAGAATTGTGCATAATTCAGGGGCGTGGCATCTTGAGTGACAGGAAGTAGGAGGGGTTAGGCCTCTGCAACATGTGAACCGTCCAGGGGTGTGTACCATAAATGCGTGCGTCGTAGATATATAGGAACTGCATATGACCCACGTCGCTGACAGCCACTCAGGGACGATTGAGATGCGTCGCCTCTTTATTTACTGTCCATGATACCGAAACATTTTAATCTCCCCACCCGGAAGATTTATCGCAGCACTCCTCTCAGAATACCCGAGTGTAGATTTCGCCCCGTTCCATCAATCACCCGTCAGGTGTCGTGACCACGGCGTCTCCTGTAAATTGAAGATGGCCATTTTGGAAATAAAATGGTAGAGACCCTGCCCTGTCCTCCTCCGTGCAGAGGAGGCCAGTGGCAGCGGAGACATTAGCATGATGAAGCATATTGGGATCCGACTCGGCGAAAATGAGGAGGGAAGAACCCCCCCCCCCCCCCCCCCCGTCTACAGGCCTCCGGCAAGCAATCATGACCTTTAATTTGCAGCCGTTACAGAAATGCGCAGTGTCAGCAAGTTGTCTGAAGGTCAGCGAAGGAACTCACATCTGGCCAGATTTGGAAACTATCCCAAGGTTTCTATTGAGAGGAGATGTTGTTTACTTGAAACGAGACGACAGGAAATGAGGCTAATGATTGTATGAGTGCAGGTAATGGAAGCTGAAAGGGACCTTACTGGAGTTCATGAATGTTTTAGAGCTAAATATGTCAATTAAAGGTGCAGTGTGTAAGATTTCAGTCATTTTCAGTCACTTCTAAAACTATTACAAAACTACTACATACTGACATTCTTATGAATTTATAATCACCTAAATCTTTTCTTTTTTTCACATTACCCATGAATATATATTCACATGAGGAGCGGGTCCTCTCTACGGGGGCCGCCATTGTTTTTACAGGAATAAAAGTGCACGCACCAAACATCTATTGAGTTTTAATGACAACTGAAGTCGACCACAGGTTCTCCTGCAGGTTCAGAAGGGTGAGGGTGAGGTGGTGGATACAACATGCAACTTCACCACGAGAGGTCACCATATCTTCCACACTGCACCTTTAATGTCATGTAAAAGAACAAGGGGAGTGAATCTTCTATTTGACAGTGATTCAACAGCACACAGACCACTGTCTTGTATGGACATACTCATTTCTGTCCACCGGGCAGGATAATCCTTCAGTGAGATGGTACAAAAGCATTTAGCATCGACCTGCATTATTAAAAACTCAGTGTGTGTGTGTGCGTGTGCGTGTGCGTGTGCGTGTGCGTGTGCGCGTCCTTGACGACCAGCACAGTAATGAGTCAAAGTGAAGCAGCGTGGCAGAAGTTTTTCATTCTCTTCCCTCTCGGTCCGACCTCAGACTCTGACCTCATTGTATTTATTCACTGCTGGAGATTGGGGTTCCACTCCTCGTCTCTCCCGGGTCGCGACCCACTCTACTGCCAACGTGCCGCCGAGCAGGGGTCTACGTATATGCAAGTTTAGCCAAGTTGCACAAAGCGTGCTTCACAGATTCAAGGCCCATGACGGAGAGCGGGATTTGATATAAGGAAGTGGAATGACCGGGGAGAGGAAATGTTCTCGAGGGAAATTATAACTTGTGTGTATCAGTGATAGATCACACCACAGAGTAACGCCGCGGTCATCACTTTCAGGGGTGAGTTGACGCCCGGTTCAGTTCATTACTGAATATTTCAAAAAGTTCCATATCTCGCCCCCGTGGGAGAGTTTTCACTTTTGAGAGAGAGAGAGAGAGGTTGTTTATGCGTCGGCTTATTTTTATTTTAGCACCATGTTATCGACACAGAGGTTGCAGTACCGCCTCTTGGCCACTATGTCCTCTTTGCGTCAAAGTGTGGCGCATTTCCCATATTCACTCATTAGAATGATCATATTATTTTGTACTACTAATCTTACACACTGTACCTTTAACTTAGCCATTTGTTTTCCGTCAACATGACGAGGTACAAAGCCTTTTTGTCACGACTGAAGAGCTGTGATAAAAAATTAAGAACAGATGTGCAAACATACTATAAAGTATAAGGTCAACATTAAATAATTAAGGTGCAGTGCCAGATTTAGCTGAGCAAGAAAGAAAGCCCTGAAGAGAATGGGAGTGTGTGTGTGTGTGTGTGTGTGTGTGTGTGTGTGTGTGTGTGTGTGTGCGTGTGCGATATGCATTTTATTTTAAGAGGAAACCAGAGATAAAGTCTCACAAGGACAAAAAAAGCAAAAGATTGACAATCCAATTATCCCGCTCATAAAAACGTCCTCAAAGCTTCACAGACATTTCACTGTCAGAGCTTTTTATTACTTTTCTCCCAAAAAAGGAGTCGGAAATGTGCAGAATCAGCACTAAATATGAAACGGTAACGGGCGATTGAGATATTTCGATCGGCCTGTATCTGTGAGGTCTCGACTGCAGTTTCTTAGTAGAGTTACTCAGTTGATGACATCAGCCACTAATCAGATCAATCAAGTAATGAGATTTAAAAAGTTCCCCCAACTGATCCTGAGGATGTATAAGGAATCACAGACCTCTGCGGAACATGCAATCTGATTAAGTTCCTCCCAAACACAATTTGTCCACTGTTAATGAAAATGAATATAACCTGCCTACACACACACACACACACACACACACACACACACACACACACACACACACACGCGCGCGCACACACACACACGGACAAGGTTATAGTCAGTCCAATCACGTTTAGCTCAATGTAAACACACATCCGCGCTGTCAACACTGTTTAAGTGTCAATAATCCCTTATTTCCATTTTTCAGTTTGACACTTGAGGCTCTTGTCTGAAGACAGACCAGAATAATCAGGAAGCGACGTTGTCATGTTATAAAAGGCTACGTTTCGGTGTCAGGATTCTAATCCTGTATCGTTTGACAGTTGAACCTCAGCTACTATAGCTGAGTGTGCATGGACACGGAAAATCAATGTAAAAGATTTAAGCCTGGATTAAGCCTGAATAAGATCCTGATCGAAAGCAAATTACCTCAACATGTCATTGGGTCGATTCCGGTTTGCTCATTGTCTCATGAATTTTATAATTGTTCAAATTTAAAGGTGCAATGTGTAAGATTTTGGTCATTTTTGTTACTTATGAAAGCATGACAAAACAATTTCATTCTGACATTTTCATGAATTTATAATCATGGAAAATGTTTCATTTTTTCCCACTACCCTAAAATGAGCCCGTTAATGTATATTTCCTCTCTATGGAGGCCGCCATGTTCTTACAGTAGCCCAGAGTGGACATCTTTTGAGTTCTCCTGCATGTTCAGAAGGGTGAGGGTGAGGTGACGGATACAACACGCGAGGTCACCTCTAGGCGTCACCAGATCTTCCACACTGCACCTTTAATTTGGAATCTCGAAGCCGGAGAGGCTCATCCTTAAAGGTGCAGTGAGGTATCTATTGGGAGCAGTGAGCGCCGACTCGTTCGACACGCTTATCATAACGCTGACGACACACAGGTATCAACACCACAGGAGGAAGTCAGCGAGCGCACATCCTGCCTGTCGACCTGTCACAGATATCAGCGGCCGCCCGCTGGGCCCCCGAGCCCTGGATGTGAGGAATGGTATCTGAGCCGTGCACGTTGCCCTGAAACATGGGATGGGAAGAAGAAAGCCAGAGAGCCACCACGGGTCTCGCGTTGTTTTCACTCGTCAGAGGAGCGAGAGATGTTTTACGGAGCAGGCTTTCAGCACAAAACACGTTCAGGTACTTATCGGTACGTACGCGCCGTGCATACGCATGTCACGCATGGTTGGAACCCGGAGGCTGACGCAGTACAATAGAGGGGACAGATCTCTTTATTTCCTTAATAAAAGAGTCGGTCTCCAGTGGGGTGAGTCGAATTCCACTTTCGAGTGTGTTTACACCCAATATAAAGCGGGCAGCTGCAGACGGTGTGGAGGGTGTGTAGCGCTCGGCTCTGAAATGAAAATGGGGCACGTGGGAACAACAAAATATAGAAGTAGAACACACGACAAGGGGCCTCCTGACAATCGGACGAACACAACGGGAGGCAAATATGCTTTGAAAGATTTGTTGTCGTGCTGATTTGTTTGTTGTTGTGTTTTCATGGTTGCCACAACTTGTCTCTTTTGGATTGGTTGTCGTCTTCCCCTCGTCTTTCGTGACCTCCCATTGTCTTTTGTTACCTATTGTGTTGTACCGGTTCAGTGGTTGTGTTTTGCCGCTGTTGTGCGTTTGCCCAGTTGTCATAGTGTTGTTTTCCAAGATGTGATTCGCTTGTAGTGTTTCTCGATTTCCTGTGTGGGACTTCCTGTTGTGTTTTCAATAATTTGTTGTTGCGATCCGTTTTCTCGAGTTACTGGTTTGTTTTGTGACATCCTGTTGTGTTTTGTTTTATTCATTTGTTGCTTTCAATTGTTTGTTTGTTTTTTTTTACTTCCTGTCGTGTTGGTGACCTCCTATTGTAGTTTTATTAATTTGTTGTGCTTGCAATGACTTGCTGAGGTGTTTTGAGATTTCACTTCCTTTCTTATTTACCGCTGTGTTTTAGGATTTGTTTTCCCCATTCCTCGTAGTGTTTTGCACATCAGGGCTGTGTAAAAACACTGCATTAAAGGGCAGTGTGTAATATTTGGTGAAGTTGCATATTGTATCAATCACCTCACCCTTCCAATTTGAGCATGCTGCAGAACCTACGGTTGCCCTCAGTTGTCATTAAACCTCAAAAGCTGTTTAGTGCGTCCACTCTGGTATATTGTAAAAACATGGCGGCCCCCATTGGGTGGACACGCTCCTGGTGTAAATAGACTAATGTTAGGGTTATGTAAAAGGCAAGTCATACATTTGGGTGATGACACATTTGTATGTAAAACTATAATTCTATTTCTACAGTTAGAATCAACAAAATGATCTGGATTGTGTTATACACCTGAATCCAACACCCCCTGATCATGTCAAATTAATCTGTGCCTCTGTGGCCAATGTGATTATTGCGACTGCTTTCCTCGACAGCGTTGCAGTTGGCAGCAGCAGCAGCAGCAGCAGCATCTCTCCTGTTGAGGTTTAGTGGTCGCTCTAATAAACGATTCTAACATCACAGCTTCTCTCCCTGGGCAGAAGTTGAAAAGGTTGTTTCTGGAAGGGAGAAACCAAACGCTCAAGTTCTGTAGTTGAATATTGATTGGTCATGGGAATGATATTCTGAGGACCAATTTCATTTGCCTGTTTCCCCTCTATGGTAGATTAGAGCGTGGCAAGTCTTATCAAGTGCATTTCGGGACACAAGGCTCACTGTGAATACTGATGAGAGTTGAGGGAGAGGGAGGGGAAGAGGGAGGGGAAGAGGGAGGGGACGGCATCTCAGCCCCCAAAGCGGGAGCTGAGGCAGTTAAAGGACAAATCTGCTCAATGTGGGAAATCACTGCTAATGAAATATCGTCAGCACTCGCTCCATCTGCTCTATTGTTGGCCATATAGATCATCATCCATCCATCCATCCATCCATCCATCCATGTATCCATCCATTTAACCATTCACTGGCCCATCTGTCTATCCCATCTATTGGTCCTGCTATCTCTGCTTTTATCCATCCATCCATCCATCCATTGGCCCATCTGTCTGTTTAACTGTCCATTGGTCCAGCTATCCGTCCGTCCATCCATCCATCCATTTGACAGTCCATTCATCCATCCATCTAATGGATCCATACATCCGGCTGTCTGGCCTCATGCCCATCAGTCCATCCATCCATCTGACGGTCCATCAATCCACCCATCCATCCATCTGACCATTCATCCACCCATCCATGCATCCATCCACTAGATCCATACAACTGGCTGTGTGGCCTCATGTCCATCCGACCATCCATCAACCCATTCATCCATCCATCCATCCATCTATCCATCCACCCATTCATCTATCCAACTATCCATTCGTCAATTCATCCTTCCATCCACTGGGTCCATACAACTGGCTGTCTGGCCTCATGTCTCATGTCTCAGTTTGTCCATCCATCCATCTGACCATCCATCCATTTATCCATCCATCCATCCGTCATGATCTGTAGATTGATCAGCGCTCAGTAAACTCGGTAAACAGTCGGTTACATTGCAACCTATTTGACAATCATCTCGGGATCCTCTTTAATGTTCCCCCCCGCGGCGCATCCCGACCCCTTTAAACAAGCAGCAGAACCGTAAACTCAAATTCTCTCTCGTGCCTCAAGGACGACAGCTGAGATATTAAAAACGGACGACTCCATTGATAGAATTGCGTTTTGCTTTTAATGTCCTACCTTGGCTTTGCACTTCAGGTCATAGTTGTGCGAATCAGGTCGTGAAAACCGCCCGTCCCTCTTTCACAAACTCAAACAATTACCTTGCACTTCAGTAGAGACAGATGGTGAAGAAGAAGAAGAAGAAGAGGAAGAAGAAGGTGCTCACTGGGAAAGCATTTAGCATGACAAAGATATAGTCTTTATCCTAACAGCATCACAGCTGCCGTATTGTCTTGTTACACCGACATGAGAACGTAATGTGCATGCGGTGGTTTTTTCTCTCAAGGGCATTTCGACGCACTGCGTTAGCCTCTCTTCTCCGCGGCCGATAATTACCCCCGACAGGCAGTGCAGCACTAACATTAACACTTAAGAATGAATAAGACCTCCGTCAAATCCCGGTTTGAGCCAAATCGCTTGACCCACTTTACCGCCTGAAGATATCAGACATTACAGAAGGTCACCAAAGCTCCCCGAGGACACACTTTTAGTTCTCTTAAGTTTTATTAAGCCGCCCTGTTATAGACTCGACTCGACCTCGTCAGCAGATATGAGGTGCATGCATGGCCACACTTTATAGCTTCCACAGACACATTATCGGCTTTAAAGCTTTGTCCTGCTGCAGTGAACCACGGCTCTGTGATTAGCTTTAGACTCTTTGTCTAGTATATCAAAAGCTCAATTCATCTCCGTTAGACCTACCACTGTTTCTATGATGCTTCCCCTTTGAAGTAGAAACAGTTCTATATATTTTTTGCATTCGATTTCATTTTCGTATTGGAGGTGCTCACATTTCAATTTTCCTCATACAGACAAGAGTGTATCTAGGGACAGGGGGTGTCAAACATGCGGCCCATTGGCCAGAACTGGCCGGCCAGAGGGTCCAAAGCAGACTTTGAAGACATGAACTGCAATTTTTGAATATAAGTGACACTATTTCAAATTTGTCCAATGGAGGCTATTATTATAATCATTATTATAATCTAATCCACAAAGGCAACAGTTTGGAGTTGTTGTTTATAGGTTATTATGCTATTATTATTTTACTGGTCCGACACAAGCTCAAATTGGCCTGTATGTGGCTCCTGGACTAAAGTGAGTTTGACATACCACGATCTAGCGACTTAAGTGGCCCCGGAGAAAAGTGACCTCGTCATCACCCCTTTAAGAAACATATAAATAAACATTATCGAAAAGTTTCCCAACGCAATTTAAGGGAATCAGCAAACTTTTAAGGGAATATTCACAAAAATGTTGTTGTGAGGGATTAGCATAATCCACCATCCTCAGGGGGGCACCCTTTAAGATCAGGGTCCACCCCACAGCGAAGCCCCTGAGGATAGACGAGGGATTTATAGATTTCCCTCGTGACTGAATGATTATTCTGTGCATGTGTAAAAGCCATGTCACGGTATCCGCCCGCAGACGGTGGATGAGCCATGTGGTAATTGGTGTTGTCTAAGTAAAGCCCTCAGGGACTTCCTTCGTAAATAATGCAGGGATAATTGATTGGAACGACTCCCAATTGATTCGAATGCAGGAGTCGGTGTGTTATAAACTCCAGCAGCAGTCACAGCCATTAATGAGAGACGCATAAGTCTATAAAGAAGCAGAACACAGAATATCGAGGATATAGTCCCTCCATTTTTTAAAGCTGCAGCGTGTCACAATGTGTCCACGTTGCACCGCAAAGTGTATCACATAACTGGAAGATGTTGGTCATTTTTGCCACTATAAAAAATATTACAAAACAATGATTTAAAGACACATTCATGAATTTATAATGACCTAAATGTTACCCCTAAATGAACCCATTCTACTGAACCCATTCCACTTTCCACATTCCACTTTTTTTTTACAGTAGTGAAAGTGGATGTGAGTTGAACTCCTGGCCAGATGTATCATGCAATATTCTTTATTCTCTCCTCACCGACTCAACGGCTGCGTCCCAAATTGCTCCGACTTTGAAGGTGTCACGATAAGCAAGCGCTCTGCGAGCGGATAATGTGCTTGGTCAGGTGAGGCTGTTGTAGGAAGGACAGGTCAGTGTCCAAGGAACCAGTGCCTCATTTCCCGGCCTCTGTGAGTTGCCCTCGAACCATGCAGCGGTTAACCTCACCCTGCAGGGAGCAAATCGGCCTGGCAGCGCTCGGATAAGAAAGGAGTTTCAGGGGGCACACATGTGCCGCTTCTGCACAACTTTCCATCCCGCTTAGCTGGGCTGCGTTTCCCCCCAGAGGACAGATTGGCAGCGGTGTTGGTCAGTCTGGGACGTACGTGTACGCCCGGCATTTGTGTGTTTGCCAGACTGAAGAGTCTGTTTGCTCAGCTGCTGTTTTTTTTGGGGGTTTTATTTTTTTTTTCTTGAAACTGGCAAATGCACCACACATCCTTTTATTGGACGTTCGGCTGCACAGATAACCGAATGTGCTTAGAGTCCACAGTCTGGCAGCTAAACACTTGTTCCAAAAGAGTTTGACCTAAATACGGCTTTGCTGTTTATTTGCATTCGGATGCAAACCACAAAATACATCACTGGCTTTCATCCAGGAGTGTTGCACCCCGGAGGAGGGAGCCTACATTAGATGCTTTCAGACTCCAACAGAACCTTCTCCAGGGGCAGTGAAGGAAAGAAATAGATATGTTTTGTTTATCACCTGTGTCTGTCACCATTATTGTGATCCTGTGTTGTTCTAGAAATTTCCATGGCATCTGGATGTTTATACAAATTTGAATAATTGACCAAATTTAGCTCACAGGAAACATCCAACCCTGATCTGCCACCACTACACAGCTTTTCAGAATTTTTATTGTGTTGGTGGTTCATTCATTCATGCTGTCACCTGAACAACGCTTTGTTGCGTTGGATGTCATTTCACATCAAAGTCAGATCAAAGGCATCTGCTTTTATGACTGTGATCTGTGTGATTTGTAGAATTGAACTCTATGGTCGGTAATGTGACGAACAACCAGCTTTAATGTCGTAACTTCAGTGTAACGCTTCTCGAATACAAATTTGAGTGTCTTATTGTAAATCATATTCTTTCACATCCTCCCTGTCGAGTTGTGTAAATGATGGAAATCAAGACAAGGAGCTGAGACGTCTTTGTGTCCCAGATAATTTACATATTATCCGGGACACAGAGACGTCTCCAGCCTCCCTTTGAAGATTAATTAACGATCACACATGTTATGAAGTGATAATGTAGGTGATCCAGAGAAGGAATTTGAATTTATGTGATGAAGACGGCAAACTAAGTCAGCGTTGTGAGGCCGTATCAGAAGATCAAAGGTCCTTGGACAAGGACCTTTGATCCCTGGCTGCACCTTGTTGCAATTTTTGCAATTCTGTCTGAATGAATGTCTCACCTGAGTCAAAGCTCACTGCAGAGCCAGTGAGTGGGAGAGTGACAGAAAGGAGTGTCGCTTATTCAAATGAAGGATGAGCAGCGTTGCACCTTGAAATGAATTCAGCTGCTCCGACAAAAGATTCCGCGCCTCTCTCCTGTGCGCGGCTCCGATCTGTCACAGTGAAAGTGAAGAACTGTAATAATGGCGCCCTCCGGAGCAGCACCTCATGGAGATTATTCAGGTCGTCATGGTATTGGGATGTTCCTCACACAGGGATGGAGTCGCGCATTAAGCGGGAACGTCCTCCCAGAGTTGTGCTTTTCACTTATTAAAAGATCAATCAAATATTTATTCGACAAGCGCTCTTTCCACCCGAGAGAAACGCGCTCATAAATTCCTCTGTCGTGCCGCCACTGGAATCTGGCTATAAATGATTCTGTCTGCTTCACTAACTCTTCGCTAAAGTCGTCGAGGTTCCTGCTCTTTTTATTCTATTTTTTTTATTTGTTTTTGTCTCACGAGTCCCGCGCGGACAATTACACGTTCAAAGCGGCACCACTTTTTCCCCATCCACTGAATGTTTTCATATTCGCAGCAGTAGGATTGTACTTCAGAAGGGTTTCACAAAGTCTAAATGGGAAAACCCAATTCGGAAACCAGGACGGGGCATGTAATACGATTCTGGCACTTTGTAATGGAGTGACAGGGCTGGTAATGAGGTGGCCACATGCTGAGCCCTCACTCTGAGCGCAGTCGTCCCAGGAAGCATCGTCCTGCAGGAGGAAGGTTCAGCTCCACCTCTGGTGGTTGCTGGTTCAACGGTGGTGGGGCTTTAAGATTCACCCTCAGGCTTCTAGAGAACAGAGTGAATAAACAAACGTTTGCGCGGGAGTTCGCTTACAGTTTCTGTGATACCCCGTTTCCACCAAACTGGTTCAAGTGCTAGTTTGCTGCTGGTGCTAGTACCGTGTTTAGTTGGTTCAATTCTGGCACCATTTTGAGAGCTGGTTCTCAGTCAGTGGAAATGCAAAGAACCGGTGCTAAGTCAGGGCACTGGAACCACTTTGGTGGAAATGGGGTGTAAGAGGTCTATGATTGTTAGCTTCTATAATGGTTTAATATTCAAAACATGTGAGCAGCCGACTCTTGTGTTCACTAGAGTTTATTTTTGGCAATGCAAAAATCCCACTCACTCTTTTCTGAGGAGGAATGTGAACTTCCTGGTAGGTCTTCAGAAATACACCATGTCATCCTTTCAGTATTCTATCATATAATACAAAACTCCCAGAGCTCTGGCTCTTTAGCTGACTCCACTAAAAAGAACAGGAGTGTCAACGCAGCAGAATTGAATGGATCTCCGTCAAATCCGTACCTCTCTCAGAGAAGTTAGCGTCTTACCATTTGGCTCAATCTCTTGTATTTTTCCTAAAACATTGATCTGGATGATCTGACTTCAAAGGGAGGATTCTCTCTCTCTCTCTCTCTCTCTCTCTCTCTCTCTCTCTCTCTCTCTCTCTCTCTCTCTCTCTCTCTCTCTCTCTCTCTCTCTCTCTCTCTCTCCCTCTAGCTTCTATAATGGTTTAATATTCAAAACATGTGAGCAGCCGACTCTTGTGTTCACTAGAGTTTATTTTTGGCAATGCAAAAATCCCACTCACTCTTTTCTGAGGAGGAATGTGAACTTCCTGGTAGGTCTTCAGAAATACACCATGTCATCCTTTCAGTATTCTATCATATAATACAAAACTCCCAGAGCTCTGGCTCTTTAGCTGACTCCACTAAAAAGAACAGGAGTGTCAACGCAGCAGAATTGAATGGATCTCCGTCAAATCCGTACCTCTCTCAGAGAAGTTAGCGTCTTACCATTTGGCTCAATCTCTTGTATTTTTCCTAAAACATTGATCTGGATGATCTGACTTCAAAGGGAGGATTCTCTCTTTCTCTCTCTCTCTCTCCCTCTCTCTCTCTCTCTTCCTCCAGTCACCAAACCTGACTCCTCTTCCACTCCTCCGTCTGGAATGTCACCAGAGAGCACAGCTCAGCATAGCGCAGCGATAAAGAGCCATTGAGCTGATGTATGGTGGAGAAAAGCAAAGAAAGAGGGAGCAATTGAGATTCTGCAGAGGAGAGCTGAACACTATTTACCTAGGCTGCCCAGAGCGAGCCTGTGGGAGCAGCACCGCCGACACCGCCGCTGAATGATGCCCACTCTGCTCTCATGGCGATGAGAAGGTCATTTAAACAAATCTGGTTTGTTCTCTCAGGAAGATTTGGAGATCCCCCCCCCCCGTTCGATAGATAGTTCGATAATTTAATAATAATCTATAATAATAATAATAATAATAATAATAATAATAATCGATCAATAATCCTGTCTTTGACGTTTCAAATCATTCTTTTAAAGCAAACAAGATGTTTAGTATGTCCACTTCGTGGCAGCCCCCATAGGGAGGACCCCCCTCTTCATGTAAATATACATTAATGGGCTCATTGAAGGGAAATGTTAAACAAAACAAAATAAAGCATTTACCTGATTATCAATTCATGAAAATGTCAGTATGTAATTGTTTTGTGCGATTTTTGGAAGTGATAAAAAAAATGATCAAAATCCTACACACTGCACCTTTAAAGTATTCCTGATGTGGTCCTCATCGAGACGGAATCGGAAGAGGAAAAATTCTCTTTTGGGCAGCGAGGGCGGGAAACTCCCACTCCCAACTTGTTCAGCTGGGTGATCTCTTCATTCGTCACGGTTGCTTCGCGGAGACTCCAGCTCCGCGCCGCAGATTCAACCCTACATGTTCATTCCTGTAAAGAACTGCATTTCCTGTCAGGAGGTCAGAATCCATCCCAGCTCCGTCTCCGCGCGCGCGCTGGATTGTGTCTCGGGCGGCGAGCGCGTCTGGCTCGCGCCGCCAATGGCGCTGTGCTTTTACGGAAGCAACAGTTCCGCCGCTCATTGACTATGGATGAGCATCTGGTTAATGTGGAGGTGTGATCTGATCGCCGAGCGCCTTCCTCAGAGCGCGGCGCTGTGATTCCCTGTATATGCGCACAACAGACAAACATGCAGGCGCACGCAGTCGCGCTGTGCACCCACACCTGCCACTTTACAGCAGCGTGTATAATATTCGTACAGCACACACGCAACTGTATAGAGTGCGCGTGGAGAAAGGGGGTTATTCATATTTTCCACTTATTTTGAATAGGGGAATCGTTTTTGCGTCAGATTAGAGTAAATGTGGTGCTGCTGCGTGTGTGCGCTCCGAGCGGATACTACATGTTCCGTGAGGCATTTGCATCCGCAGTAAAAATGGAAAATGCAGCCTTGCGTACAGTTTATTCCCACCGCAGTGGTAGAGAGAGACTAAACACATTTACCGGAGTTCTGCAGGTATTCATTTTATATTGTGGAAATAATATTGCAGTTCTACTTCACTGCGCTGGTCCCGTCTCACATTTAGTTGTAAGCACACAACTTCCGTGAGGGAGTAGTAAGAGAGTAATCATAGTTACAAATCCAAATGTTGATTTACGAGTTGGTTCAAGACTTAAAGTGCAGTGTGTACGATTCCGTTCTGTTTTTGTCACTTCTATCTTTAGCATTAGAATGACAAAACAATTACATGTGGACGTTTTTTTACAGGTGTATAATCAACCCAATGTATGGCTGGCCTTTTATATTACCCTAAAATTTGCCCTTTTAACGTACATTTACTCCAAGAGCGGATCCACCCTATGGGGGCCGCCATGTTTTTACAATGGCTCAAGAGTGGACGTACTAAACAACTGTTGAGCTTTAACGACCACTGGGGGCCGCCATAGGTTCTCCTGCATGCTCGAAAGGAAAGGGAGAGGCAATGGATACAATGTGCAACAATATGCAACTTCACCAAATACTACACACTGTACCTTTAAATGACAGTGGTGGAACATTTTCTCTCCGTGGAGTTCATGTTGGTTTAACGTGAAATGGAAGTACTCACTTAAAGACCACATTTGTCCTTAAGTAAAGTCCATTTAAATGTGATTGCCAGGCAAATTTACACTGTGCTGAAAGCAGTAATTGAGCTTTATGCGATGGGGGGAAACTGATAAACCTAATGAGTTTGCAGAATAGTGTAATGTGAGCGGAAACAGGCCTGTATCTATTTTTTTTATATAGATTTATTGCCGTGTTAAGTATTTCTCTGTTTGTCATCAGCTCAAATGAAGAGAATGTAAGTACTTCATAAGTCAGAGACCCGCTAATTGAACCCTCCCATAATCTTTGATACACGTATCCGTTAAAGTGAGGTCCTGTGCGACATTAGTGGTCCGGACATTAAAGCCATGCACTTTGTCCCTTTTTTTTTGGTTGTAGATCTAATGACCTTCATTTAGCCAAGGAGGCGCCATTGAAGTGAAAATTAGACTAATCCATTTTCAAAGCCTCATTTAATGACGTGATAGGAACAAACAAAAGTGATTTTGCCTCGCAGCTGAATCCGTCATTAAGCGGGACAATGCCTGCATGAAAAATGGCCTGTGATTTATTCCTCACCCCATCATTTATATGAGTTAATTCAATCTGAAGCAAGACAGGGGTCATTCTGTACTGTCAACTAATTATATGATCTAATTTCCCTTTTTACCCTGATGTTCTTTGCAGTGCTGTTGTGGACACTGTTAGATGATGATGTTGCCCTTGAAGCTGCAGTGTGTGTCAGATTTGGTGACATCTAGAGATGAAAGTTGCACGTTACATCCATCACCTCACCCTCACCCTTCTGAAGGCGCAGGAGAAACTGTGGTAGCCCTCTGTTGTCGTTGAAACTCAAAAGGTGTTTAATATGTCCACTTTGGGCTACTGTAAAAACACTGTACTGTAAAAACATGGTGTACAATACCAAAAAAAAAAAGATCAGACACAAGAAGTGTTTCATCAAATAATTTATTATAATTTGCAATTATGAAGTTGAACTCTAGCTTTTTATAAGCAATTATTATATTACACATTTCCCCTGATGTCAGCGTCCCTGCATTCCAATATATTCGTTTTACATTTGAACAAAAGTTCAAGACAAAAGAAAAGTCAGTACAGTAATACTCTTACAACTCAAATGTGCATTCAAATAAATAAAATATTGACAAAGTGATAAATAAATATGGTGCATCAACCTGAATGGTACCAAAATATTTCAGGTCTGATTGATTGATTAATTGGCACGTTCTGAACATTGTTTACAGTGATAACGGTAGTAAAGTCACCTCTTAAAATTCAATATGATTCATATGAAACAATAGTTTTATTGAATTCAAGAGGAGGTAGACAAAAGAGGGGTTCTCAGCTTTAGCCAGTAACCGTCAGTTCATTTGTTAGCTTGTTAGCTAACGCAACTAATACATAAGCCAGAACATCGAAATAAATGTTTATAACCTCGTGAATGGATCGCAATTATGCATCGGTATGTGTTTATAGTCCTGCACGTTGAGTTACTCTTTTTTTTATCATTTGAAAAATCATGAATTATACAGTGTTTTAGTTCTGTTGTTGAACTCTTATAGGTGCTTAGCTCATGTGCTGGCATGTTGGTATGTTTACACCTGTAAAACTACAAGAGCCCTGGCGTTCATGATGAATAATACTCAAGCTATGTGGCAAACACAGCACAGTTTGGGGGTATAATTGAATCAAATCAAGAGCTAAACAGAAATGCTAAAGCTAGCTGGAATTGTTTGCGCACCCTTACGAGACACACACAGATACCAATGTTAGCCCTCAGCGTCTCGCTCTCCTTGTAGCGCTTTGTGGTTGTGGTCGGAATCAAGACCGGGACGTGACTGTCGCGCTGTGGGCCTTTCTCCATCTGTAACGGGGCCATGGGGGAGGAGCTAAGTCGGTGACCAGCACTTTGCTGCGTGAGCAACTGATGGCTGTTGTGCGATAACGAGAGCATCGTTCGACGCGACTCCATGAAGAGAAACAACAGAAGCGAGCTCAAAAGGAGAAGTGTTACAGAGTCAGTAGGGGGCACAGATGGTGATCTATCAAAAATGACTCACAGTATGAGCGGATGGATGGCTTATTGGTGTCGTCCTCCTGTTTGTGGACTTGGACAACTCGGTAAAGAGCCTGAAAAGTAAGATACTGGAGGGAATCTGCAGGAGTCACAGTATATTTATGTACAATGCCCGTCGAGTCTGATTCCATTGCAGAGTGTCTCGTTGTCGCCTCAAGGGAGTTGCACAGATGCTAGCGGTCAACATTCATTCTGCGCAGTTTGGCGGGCAGATTGTCCTCCGGCCGACCCCCCACAGAGGGGATCTGGACGGGTGTCTGGGTGGGGGCGGTGATGGCGCTAATGGCTGCCGGCAGTCTGTGTTTGTCGGGCTCGGCCTCCTCTGCGTTCCCGTCCAAGGACAGCAGCTGGACCTGCTCCTCCAGGTGTCCCTGCCTTACCACGGGGATGGAGCTGGACCTTAGCCTCTGAATGCTGAGCGGCAGGTCTCCGGTGCTGGAGGCCTTGCCCCCCGGCAAGGCAGCGCCAGTCTTCAAACCCCTCCAGAAGTTCTCCTCCCTGGTCGAGCTCATACGCTGGAGTTTGCTCGGCAGCCTGGAGGTCTGGTCCTCCACGTGGTTGGCGTAGTCTGCCGACAGGAGCCTTTCCCGGCGGCCGCCCCGGGCACCGATCCCCGGCGGAGGCGAGGGCGGGGTGGGCGCGGCCGGAAGAGGGTTGGGCGAAGAGAGCGGGGACTTCTCCTCCTGCTCTTTGACGCTGTGGGGGGGCGTGTTGACCTCGAACGTGTTGTGGAACTGCGAGTAGTCCACTCTGAAGAAGCCCTCCTCCAGCGACATGACGGGGAGGAAGCGGTGACCCCACAAGACCTCGTCCTCGGTGTAGGACGTCCTCGCCTGGCATGTCATACCTGTGATGGAGAGAGGAGATAATAGCGTAACCGAATATTTCAGACGCAGACAAGAAAAAGAGGAAAAATGAGACGTAATGAACATAACGGTGGAGAGAGGGCTATTACATAAAAATGGACTGACAGCCAGACGGGGAGTTGGAAATGAAAAGCGCTAAATGCCTCTCAGGGAAAAAAGAGAGGCAGAAGTATGAAGTGAAAATGGCAGACGTCGAGAGGAGCTGGCGCTCTTTAATATTTAAACTCGCTGAAATTAAATATTTTATATTACTTACTTCGTATTACTGGGGAATGATCAACGCCACGGGCCGATACGTACGTGGAGATATTATAATTCACTCTCACCCGTGGTCTCCACGATGCCTTCCAGGATGACGACAATCTCGAACTGCTCGTTGACGAGCGAGCGCTGCGACAGATCGAAGAACGGGCTCTTGGTGTTGATCTCGTGGCAGATGGTCAGTGGCGACACCAGGAAGAGCTGGTCCGCCCCCGTGCCAAAGCCCACGTCTAGTTCGCACTGGTCCAACGGCAGGAACTCGCCCTCCGGGGTCTGACGAGACTGGAGGCACAAACAGGACAGATTACAATTAGATTCATTAGAGCAATCACGTCGGATCTTGATGAACTCTTTCCCTCATTGCTGGGAGAGAAGGCAGGAGCAAAATGCAGAAATGAGATTCTCCCTTGGGAATCTTTTTAGTTGGGGCGGGGGGGGTGGCGGGGGTCGCAAATGCAGATTAAGACGTCTGTTTAAAGGTGCAGTGTGTACGATTTCGGGGAGGTGGAGTTGCATGTTGTATCCCTCACCCCAATCACTACTTCACAGACTTCTTCTAATGGATACAATGGCTGCATTTGATATTGTAGTTTCATCTCTGGATTGTGGGGGGAGCCATCTCCTCTGACATATTGGGTAGAAAGAGGGTGGTCCCCCCCCCCCCCCCCACACACACGATTCTGTCTGACAGAGCGAGCATCGGTGTATATTTGATCGCGCTTCTGATCCAATCACTTGCTCCGTACACACCTTCGTCTTCAACGCAACATGAAAGTACTTATGCACTTGGCAGGAGCCATCGCCCCGGAAACGAGTGTCATTAGATTACGGCTCCCGAGAAACTGAGAGGAGAGAAGGGAACCCCCCCCCCCCCCCAGGAGGGGTTCCCCCCCCCCCCCTCCCCTTTAATCAAATAAGGAAGCTGCTAAATTAAAAGGCGGTGTTAGGGAGGGCATTGCTCGCCTTAGCGGGAAAGGGAAAGTTGTAGCTTATAAAAGCTCTTGTCGTGTCAAGCGCGAGCCTCTTTGCGCCGGTGACACGTCGAGGATGATTTACAAAGGTTCGTTCCCCCGGAGACGGAGAATAAGAGAAAGAAAACTGGAAGTAAATGACGACCCTTTGTCCCGGTAACATTCTCCTCATCCCTGCGTGACTCAAATCAAATAGTCCTCCTCGTCACATCATGTCAACTTGTATGCTGACTGATCCCCGTGGCCCCTCGGATGGAGGGAGCGCTCGGTCCACACAGATGGCAAACAGACTGTCATTTGGATTCACGGTGACGTTGAGGACAGAAGGGTGTGACATTTCACGGGAAGACGTCTGCGCCCGCTGATCCCCTGCTCGCCGAGTTGACGGGAAAAGTGTCACTGACAGTGCGACATCACCGACGGGTGCCGCAGAATCGGATTTGAATACGGAGACCGACGCGTGAGAGGACGAGTCGGGATGAACCCCATAAGAAATCGGGTATTAAAGGTCCAGTGTGTAAGACGAGAAGATAGGAAGAGTTTATAAATCACCTGAATGTACAAATGGTTGTTTCCATTTCAGTAGAAATGCGTTCCCCCGCGTTCTTAGCCTTCAAAATAAAAGTCCCACTTTAGAAAACAATCCGCATTCGTTCATTTGAGTATTTTCCTGTATTTTATTTTATATTTCTTCGCATAAGGGAACTGTTTTTCATTTAGTCCCTACATGCTTGGACCGGAAGGGGTGAGGTGAGGAAGGGGTATTATGCTGTAACATGCAATGTCACCATTAGATGCCACCAACTCCTACACACTGTCACCATTTATTTCTCTCCCACATGCACACACACATAACAAGGAGCAGGAAGTGAGCCTCTGGGGAGCGGGGCCGGCTTTCACTCAACCCGAATCTCAGGTGGCTCGGTAAATGAAGCTCTCTCCCTGTTATCAGGTCGTCTTCCAAAAAGGTCGTTAATTTGCTCCCCCTGGTGGCACAAGAGTGTTTAGGTGGCGAGAGGCAAACATAAACAGGGTCTTTCCACCTTTTTAGAGCCAGCTTTGTTCTCCTCTTCTTGCTTTTTTTGTACGACTCTAATTTGGTTCCAAATACCATCAACGCACCCGCGAATGGTGTCTGGAGCTGCTTTCGTTAATTGCGAGAGAAAGAGAGAGAGCGCGCGCGCGAGAGAGAGAGAGAGAGAGAGAGACTCGATGAAAAATTGGTTTCCATTCTCAATGACTTGGAGGAGCATCACTGACAAATGATGCAGCCTCCGCGCGGCATCTTAATGAGAATTTACATCTTCAAACCATCGGGCGATATTAATAAATTAACATATTGACATGAGGTGTGGTGAAAAATTGATTTCATGTCACTCCGCTTACTCACGCCGGGGGGGGGGTGGGGGGGGGGGGGGGGGGTCTAGAAACGGGGGTCACTGCTAACAAGAGGGGGAAATATCAAATTGCAGAAATATGAGAGTCGTATTTAAATGTCATGTACTTATGGATTTATGCCGTATTTTTACAACTGTGGTCAAACGGGTGCAGAGGAAGCTCATTCATTAATAATGATGGTCGTAGCTCGTAAATCTTCATGTATAATTACATAGAATAACATAAGAATGATCTGACTGATCCTTAAGCCTTGAAATGTATCATTTTTACATCATAGCTGAGTGAGAAAAAGTCAATAAAAACATCAAAAGTCCATTCATTGTGTAGGGAAAACAATTTATGTGTGCATAATATAAACCAAAGCATCCATTTCGAAATGATAACTATCATTATTTGCCTTTATAACATAAGAAAAAACGACATTCTAGGTCAGCTGGAGGGCTTTTTTCCTTTGCATTGAAACTTTCCCTTCGGTGTCCACCCTTTGTACCGGTGCTCTTAATCTGAAGGCACAGTCTGTCTCCTTTATCGACATCTGGAGGTGAAGTTGCTTCCTGCAGATCAATATCACCCTTCCTATCCAAGCATGTCGGAGAACTTGTGTTGGCCTTCAGTTGCCATTAAAGTGTCCACTCCACTGGGCCACTGTGGAAAGGAAACATGGAGGCCTGCAAACGGAGTCGTTGTTTGTATGTGAGCTCGTTGTAGAGTAATGACGACCACAAATGCTCCTTCAGGAGTATGGAGTCAACGCAAATGTTCACAGCTTTCTTACTTTATCATCGTTTTCATTCTCATTATTATTATTATTATTATTATTATTATTACCATTTTTATCATGTTTGTTGTTGATCCTATAATAATGATAATGATAGTAATCATCATCATAGTTATTATGATGATGATTATCATCATCATTGTTGGGTTCCGCCATGATGGATCGCAGTGCTGATAATTACTTTAGTTTGACCCCGACATCAATCACTTCCTGCTCATCCAGACAGGCATCAGCTCCAAGCCGCCGCCGCCGCCGCCGCCGCCGCCGCCGCCGCCGCCAGCTGCTGCTGACCGACCCCGAGAAACCTCTGCAACGTGCTCGGCGCTGACATAGCGATAGTGACGATGCATAGCTAGAAGTTACATAGTAGAACCTCATGGTCAGGTCAAGCCATAGTGATTGACGTTTCAGCTCCTTTTTCGTCATTTTGTGAAATTCATCTCTCCTTCCTGTCTCTTCTCCATCCCCCACTTCTCTGTTTGTCCTTCAGAATCAAACGGGTGGCAGATGCGGCGCGTCACGCCGACGCGCCCGCCACCCCCCACCCCCCCACCCCCCACCCCTCCCTCTCGCTAAACGGCTGTATCCAAGCCTGTCTGTCTGCTACCGTACCACCACCACCACCACCACCAGCAGCCCTTATCACTTATGTCCTGCTGTGGACCAACCTGCTGCGTCGAGCTTCCGTTGACACCGACGAGCTCCGCCCATCTGTCACTCTGTCCCTCCGTCTCTTTTTTACCCCCCTCTCTTCTCCTCGGGTGTCAACTCCTCGTTTCTGCGACAAACCCGTCTCACCGCTGAAGTCGTATTCTTCCAGCGGTGGCGCCGTGGGGTCAGTGCGCCTCTGCATTCTACTGGTTTATTAATGAAGGCTGAATTAATATTCATGGGGGTTCAAGGTTATGTTTGAAGTTAACATGCATTATGGATATTGGGAAATCCTCAGTTATGCCAAAGGGATATCATTTATCATAAGATTTGTATTTTTCTCACTAGTGGCAGAGAAGGCACTTTCAATGTAGTGGCCCTGACGCTACCGCAGTTTATTTGCGCTAAATTAAAATCTATTAAACAGTCACATTAGAATGATGCCTGATTTTTCATTTCTGCAGATAGAGATTGAAACAAAGGTACTTCAAGGCACCCAGAGTTTCCTGAGCTAGAAGTTTTTAAAATGACGTTGGAAAACGTCTGCTCCTCTGGAAGAAAAACTGAAGATTGAAGCTTAAAAACGTTTGAGGACAGAAAGAACACTCTTTCTGAAAAGCAACGAAAGTGATTGAGATTCTGCAGATGTGGTGGGGGGGGGGGGGGGGGGGGGGGGGGGGGGGGGGGGGGGTGTTTGGCCGTCAGTGGAGGGAAGCTGAAGATGACACTTGAAGAGAACTGACAACACGACCGCAGCTTTAATCATTTCGCTTCCGGGTCCTTTTTCAGATTAATGCAGCAGCTCCAGCAGGAACTCCTCTGGACGTACTGAAGTGCATTAAAGTATTGCAGTGTCTCCAGGTGAAGTATCTGTGAGGCGGAGCTCGGAGAGAAACACTCCTACTCTATGCTGGCAAACCACAATGTAGACGTAAATATATCTCTCTTGTAAAAAAAAACATTTTTTTAATTGATTGTAAAGGTGCAGTGTGTGAAAGGGGTCTATTGTCATTTCTGACAATAGACCCCTTTTACTTAAAATGACACACTGCACCTTTCACAATGCCCCCCCCCCCACCCCCCCCCCCTCAAGAATTTACAGCCCCAATGCGTCTCCTCTCAATTGATAGCAGGTATCCAGGCCTGGCTGCGTTTACACAGCCCCATCGCATGATTTACTGCAGCATGCCTCATTTCTCCAGTCAGCGCTGTGGACGGCCCATCTGACAGTGACCTTGAGCTGTGCGCTACCTGAGCACCAGCCACATTTCTGTCTCAGAGAGTAGGTACAGTACTAATACTACTACTACTGCCACTACTACCACCACCACCACCAGTACAGGGCGATGGTAGAGGGCCACCCTCTCAGCAGTGTGACACCTCAGTGGCTCTAAAGACCTCGCTGTCATTTAGTGACACTGCACCTCCTCCGCGCTCCGCAACGGCAAATATGACGAGTCGCTGGGTCCGCTTCGAAAATCGACCCGAGATCGAAGCGAATGGATGTTTCCCAGGTTTCCTGTGGGTCGGCGTTTGAATGTGACGCTCCTTAGCAGCCAATTAAGAAAGTCTCGGATGTCTGACCTTCCACCGGTGCATGATGATGTGGGTTTCAAATTAAATTTCACAATCATTTAAAGGATCATCGTTTACTGGCAGGAACCCCAGATCAGGATCATCGTCTGAAATCCAATCATCTGATCTCTGGAGGGGAGCCAAGGACTGTTGAACTCCAAAATAGGGAAAGCAGATGGGTGAGAGCACTTCACACAACAAAGTCCCTGCAGTCTGTAGAGGTTTGCGGGGAGGGGGGGGGGGTGTGGCGGGGGCGGGGGGGGGTGGGGGGGGCGGGGGGGTGGGGTGGGGACTGCATAATGTAGTGTGGCTGTAGAGTAGTGTTGATAATCAGTGGCTTGTTGCGTTTGATTCGGAGCCAATTTCAGCTCAAATGAGCTTCGACTTGAGACCCAGAACATAGATTAAAACTTCAGCGCCCCCCACCAGCCTCTTAAATCAGTGGTCCTCAACTGGTCCGGCCGCGGGACCCACCATCGACCCAAATCGTTTTCAGCCTCTCAAATCCAATTTTCTGGGTCATGGGGTATTTCTGCCAGTACACACGAGGCCGTTGGGGGTATCGGTGTCAGGGCCAGTGTCACTGCAGCCGGGGTCCTAGTGGGATTCGAACCAGTGGCCCTTGCATTCAAAGGCAAGCGCCAACCCCCTTCTCAAATGTATTGAATGGAAAGATGGTGCAGTCTGAACCTGAGATGGTTCCGAATATCGACGCCGTCGTTGCCGTTTCATTCACCTCTGAAGTTGATCGTTTGAACATGGGAGTCTATGGGGATTTGCTCCCTTTTTGGAGTCAGCCCCCAGTGGTTACGCTGTGAACTGCAAGTCTGTTCACTCCCTATTGTTCCTGATCCGTCTGCACCGGAGGTTGCCCCTCGCTCGTGACCCACCAGTCGAGAATCACCGTCTGAAGTGTCCCCATGTGTCTTCAAAACAACATTATCTCCAGTATTGGCAGGTCTGAGAGTCTGTGGACGTCAAACTGCTTCCATTCCGCTTGAATTACCCTCATAAAAGCAGCGGCAGAGGTTCCAAACAACTCTGACAGAGAATTAGAAACGCCTGATCCAAACTGTCCTCCGCTGTGAGGCAGAGAAAAGTTGCTGATGTTGCATTTGTGCCTCGCAATTAGCCCACCGCACTTTCCTTTTCAGCCTCTCTGGGCTATCAATTGAACGGCAAATGATGATGACGATGGTGATGATGATGATGAAATGGAATAAAAGTTGTCCCAGAGCAAGAGGAGACGCTGACAATAAAACCGTATTTAACTGCGGCTTTTAACGCATCCAACCGAGGGGGGGGGGGGGGGGGTCTGGAAAAAAAACAAGAGACAGGACAGAGGATGTGGTGCGTCTGGATAGAATCAGCACAGCACTGACACCCCCCCACCACCCCCCCCCCCCCCCAAAGAATCTGCCCAAAAATCAAGTGCCAAAACCAAGTCAAAAGTGCGAGCTATTTGCAGAATTGGCATGTCGTGTCATTTGCGGGGTATTTCTACACCGTACACATGGGGCCATTCAGGGATTTGAACCAGTGACCTTTGCCTCCAAAGGCGACTGCTCCTAATTACTCAGTTAAAATAGTCAGCAACTAATTTGCTATTGGATCATTTACGTCCGTTTCAAAGTACTTAAACAGTCCGCAGATTCATCATTAATCGGAATCAATTTTAATATCCATTGACCAGCAGCTACAAAACGAAGGAAAGCGTCGACGACATGTTGAGTGTAGCGACGACTAAAAACCTTGCCTTTGCAAAATGTTTAGAAGCCCCGCCCCCCCACTACAACTCTCCTCCCCAACCCCAATTTCAAATGCAACTGGCTTCTTAGATCAACAGTAATGGGTTTCCATCTGATCTCAGGTTCCTGGAAACACTACGGGGGGAAACTGTTTCCTCGAAATAATAAGTGTCTGGTTTCACGTTCAGGTCAAACCATTAAGTTCACTGCTTTCTAAAATAAAAACCATCTGGATGCATAAAATGGACTCTCCCAAAGTTCAAAACAAAACCTCTACCTTCATGTAAGGTTCTCTGCAGTGCCTTGGATTAAGTGCTATGTTTGTCTTGAGGCCAAAGGCGTCCTCAGTCGTCGGCCCACTCAGTGTGGGAATTGGTTCAATACATCTATATGTTTATCCACTCAATATGCCACATGCCCCCCCCCCCCCCCCCCCCCCCCCCCCCCCCATACCCCCCCCCCCCCCCCCCCCCCCCCCCCACACTGTCCCCTGGGGGCCCATTCATCTCACCCGTGGACAGTTACAGCATGAGAATGGATATACAGCCCATGCTGTGACAGCCATTCTTCTCAATGCTGGGTGGGGGTTGCAGTTGGTATTTGAAAAAAAAAATACAATAGTTGTAGAATAATAATAATAATAATAATAATAATAATAATAATAAACTGCTGCTGCAGGAAATCACGTCCATCCAGACCCTGAGGGGGAGCAATCCATTGTGGAGATGGATGGAAATTCAATGCATGACTTGGAGAGCACTCAAAAAACATCATGAGCAATTCAGCGAGGAATTAAAGGTGCAGTGTGTGAGATTTGGTGACCTCTAGAAGTGAAGCTGCACGTTGTATCCATCTCCTCACCCTCACCCTTCCGAGCATGGAGGAGAAGCTTTGGTCGACTTCAGTTGTCATTCAGTCTCAAAAACGTTTTACGTGCATCCACTTTTACCATAGAAAATGGCGGCCCCTGTGGAGAGGACCCCCTCCTCGCGTGAATATACCTCAATGGGCTCAGATGAGGGCCAACTGGACAAAAATCAAAACATTCAGGAGATTATAAATCCATGCAAGCGTCAGGAGGTCATTGTTTTGTAACATGTTTCCAAGTGACCACAAAAGTGACCAGAATCGTGCAACACTGCACCTTTCAATGGGCGTCAATGACAGTTTAGAACGGTCATTATAAACCGTTATAACCCCCCCCCCCCCCCCCCCCCCCCCCCCCCCCGGAGCCTCACCTTGATGAGCTTGCACCTGATCTGCGCCGACACCATGTGGCTGTTCCGCAGGTTCCCCACGCGGAACATGAGGCACAGCTTCCCGTCCCGCTGCGAGATGACCGCGTCCTGGCTGAACATCAGCGTCTCCGCGCGCTTCTTGGGCTGCGACATCTTGATGAACATGCAGCCGATGAGGAAGGCGTCCACGATGGAGCCCAGCAGCGACTGGAAGAGGAAGAGGATGATGCCCTCGGGACACTTCTCCGTGATGTAGCGGTAGCCGTAGCCGATGGTCGCCTCCGTCTCGATGAAGAAGAGGAAGGCGGAGGGGAAGTTGTACACGTTGGCCACGCACGGCGTGTAGGACGCGTCGTGGCCGCCGTGGCTCAGGTCGCCGCGGATGAACGCGATCACCCACCACATGGACGCCATGACGAGCCACGCCACCGTGTAGGTGAGGATGAAGATGAGCAGGTTCCAGCGCCACTTGAGGTCCACGAGGGTGGTGAAGAGGTCGGAGATGTAGCGGCTCGTCTCCCCGCCCAGGTTGCCGTGCTGGACGTTGCAGCGGCCGTTCTTCTCCACGAACCGCTGCCGCTTCCTCTTCACCGGGGCGGAGAAAGCCATGCCCTGGTTGGTGTTCACCACCTGGTAGTCCTCCCCGAATTTCCTCCGGATGGCGGACATGGTTGGGTAGGGCGCCGCCGCGCGCTCTCCGTGCCAAGGCGCGGGCGTTTGCGCGTCCAGGACCGGGCTCCGTGCGCAACTTGGGGTTCGTCCCCCCTCACCGCGCGTCCTGCGCCCGGACAGATGGAGATGCGCTCCTCCGCTGTGCGTTCATCCTCAGTGGGCACGGATTGTGCGCAATGGGCATGGCTCGAGGCGGAGGTGCCAACTTTTTACGCACGGCAGAGGAAATCGCAGTCGATTAAAGCGTCAGAAACTCGGCGCGTGCCAACTGGAGCCGTGCGTCCTTGGGTAGATCCCGCCGAGGTGCAGCTGCTCCAATGAGCCGCTGGGTGGATGGATGGATGGATGGATGGGTGGATGGATGGATGGATGGGTGGATGGATGGATGTGAGGTGCCGGCTCCGGTGCGCACTCTTGCCCCGGGAAGAGCGCGCTCCTGGTGGGAGTGACTTCAAACTACAGTGTGTGGTGGAGGAGCTGCTGCAGCGCGGGTGGCTCATCCTCTCTGTCACGGGGAGGGCGGTGGAGCTTGGGGTATGGGGGTGACTTTTTTTTTTTTCCTTTTTTCCTTTCTTTTTTTTTTTTTTTTTTTTTTTTTTTTTTTTTCTTTTAGCTTCT